>CM066986.1:101536499-101723999 GCA_033977485.1 Hydrangea macrophylla | reverse complement strand
CAAACCTAACATAGCCTTACTAACCAAAAAAGTAAAAGAATTTTTCACAATTTTGACTTTTGTTTTCACTCACTAAATCCACAACCAAACATATTTCCTTCCTCAAATGTTCAAGAGGACTTCCAAAATCTTATCTGCAATGATCACCCAAACAAAGAACTTTAAAACTGGAGAATTTTTTAATTCCCTCATTTGTTCAATCCAGAATCCACTTTGCTTTTTTGTTCAAACACATCCTAGAAGTTAAGAGTTAAGGTATGAATTATCCGAAGAAGATCGTTTAACCGTAGCAAGAGCACGAAAAATTAAGCGTTTCTTATCACAACCTCTTTTCGTAGCACAAGTATTTACAGGTTCTCCAAATCAAACATAAAAATGATAACTAAAATTAAGCTGGTATCAAATATATCTAGCAATAAGTGGGAATTAGGAAATCTTATCTACTACTATTGTATGACTAAAGTTTACACATATTGAGTTTATCATTTTTGAAAGACCATTTCTTTGAACGAATCAACATCGGGTTAATTTGTGATTATGGAGATTAATAAAATTCATTTTATGATATTCCAAAACAAATGATCCCAACTTCTTCTTACAGTAAGATATAATAATTTCCTTTTTCCAAGGCAAAACTGAGTAGAATTGATGGAGAGACAGTGGAATATGGACAACTGAAGATTTTTTCAGATTGTGTATAACCTTTTTTCACTTGTATTTTTCAAATTATGTTTTGCTTTCCTCTCTATTTTGATCCATCCAAAAGAAGAGAAGTTTCATATGCCTAAAAATAGGGTTCAAAATAAAAGACCAAGAGGACCATCACTTTCTTATCCCCTTAAACCATCTTATTAGAAGTACCTGTGTTCAGAATCTTCACAACATTATTAGAGAATCTAATGCATCTATTTCGAATTTTCGACCTCTTTAACTTATGCACAACTTATTTACCAAAAACAAAAATCACAATAAGGGATGCTAGAAACTCCAAGTTGCGTACGTACCTAATCTTTGTTCAGAATTGCTCAGAATAGAAATTGATGTTACACTTCAATTATATATTATAATGACTGGATAAGCCTAGAGTAAGACTTCATCCTGAGTTCATATTTTAAGCATAGAAAAGAGAAGGATCACATATTGATCACAGTACTGATAGTGAATGGAATGCCTTATTGCCAAGCCCTTAGCAGTTGGACATAGAAGTTGACATAACATCTATTCGATGTTGATAGGGATTTACCCTATCCAATAACCTGCCAGAAATGGACCCAAAAAAAAAGAGGAATCATACAAGAGAAACAGATTTACGTGGTTCACCCAAAGCAGAGCTACGTCCGCAGAGTTGATGTGATTTCACTATACTAAAAAAGCAGAAGACGAGGATTATAGAATTCAATGATAGCCGCCCCTATTATGTATCTAACATTAGGGATATAGGCTAAGAGTGCGCACTCTTATCAGGCTCCACACTACCTATCAGAGCCATACATCATTTCAAGCCCGGCGTCAGTAGTGCAAGGATTGCTGTAAACAGATTCATCAAACTGCCTAGATTGGTTTAGTAGCATGTTAGCAACACCCTAACTTCATAATAAGCATGTACAAAGTTGTAAATTAGACACATGAGGTTCTTATGTCTTTATGGATCTTGGTTGGGGGGGCCACCCGGCAATTATAATTACCTAGTCGATTGACCCGTGCTATTTTTGGGTCCAATGGAATTCATAGGTATAGGAAGAAGCTCTATCAAATAGAGATTTTTTCTTTCGATTGTTACTACAATATACAAGGACCGCTACTACAAAGAGTATTACATCCTTCATCGTGAAATATCGATTGCTTGTTGAACCTGTGAATTGCGTGAAAGTAGGATACTCCAAATTCGGGGGTCAGAGTTTTATAAAAAGTTCTTGGTGGAAAGAAAAAACAATGTGAGGGGTAGTTATAACAATTCTTAAGAGGAAAAGCTACCTAATGAGTTAAAAACTATAACAAGAATTGCTAAAGAAAACAATAATAGTAAGAAACACAATAAACTATATTAGAGAACAGACAATGGAAACAACACCATGTAGATGTAGGCAACACATTGGGAACAATGAAATAAGCCCCATTGAAACCCATTCAATTTATTTACAGTATTCTTTTTTAAAAAAACACACAAAACAAAAGCAAAAAACAAATTTCATCCAAAAAACAAACCAAGAAACGATAAACAAAACAACAATAACAGTGGTTGTGGGTTTTTTAGTAGGTACTACCGTACCATGGACGAAGATGAATATGTGACCATGAGTATGTGTTGCACTGTTGTGTATTGCTAGAATCTACTGAGAGAGAGGAAACAGGTGGGTTTAGAATGGTCTTAGAGAGAGAGAGAGAGAGAGAGGGGGGGAATTAGGGGGTTTTGAAAGTAGTGAAGAGGTTTTGGTGGCTTTAAAGAGCCTTTTTGAATTGTAACAGCTTTTGGACTACTGTATGAGTTTGGAAACTGAAAAGTGATAGGTTTGTAGTTTGTAGTTTGTTCACTGGTGCGTATAGAATATGTATGAACATAGTGCATTTATTGAAGTGGTGTATTATGATGAGGACGGGGACCCAATACTTAAATGATGAGAGATGAAAAAACTGGGGGAAAAAAAAGAAGTAAATGACGTGGAATAAAGGTAAAAATATAAAATGCCAAGTGGCACAGTTAGAGAGAGGAAATAGTTCTCTTTTGTAATAATAGTAATAAATGATGATAGTGTAAGCCCTCCAAAGCAGCAGAGCTTGAGCCATATACCATAGGAATCCTATTTCCTAATGTATTAGTTTATTACTTCAAATTTCTCTTTTGTTACTATAGAATTATTGTACTTAAGAAGTAATAATTTCTACAACTTAGCACCCTAAACACCAGGGAATATGCTAGAGAAGCTATTTTTTTTTTTTGATCTCTCTCTCTCTCTCTCTCTCTCTCTCTCTCTCCTACACATCAACTCCACAATCTGCCAAAGGACTTTCACATGTCTTTGTTTGTTCTGTGAAAAGAAAAAAGTTGCTCAACTCTTTGCTTACAGTTGGTTCTGCACAATCTGGCACTCATTATCCACACCACATGCACATTTTTTTTTTCCACCCTACTACATAATATAGCTGATTTTTCACACACAAACTTATGAGGATGTGCTTTCCTATCTCCTGAAGCTTTTTTGCTATGGATTCAACAATTCTCTTGGTACTTTCTTTGTTCTTAACTCTGTCGACACTGCCTTTGGAAGTTGAACCAGCAAGAGCTAATCCCCAAATCACTGTTATGGGTGTTGTTTACTGTGACATCTGCTCCAACAACACCTTTTCCAGGCACAGCTACTTCTTACCAGGTTCTACAACTCTTTTAACACTTCTACATACTCAATTACGTAGTATATAAGAGTATATTTAGCGAGAGAGAGAGAGAGAGAGAGAGAGAGAGTTAAAGACTTAAAGTTAAAATACTAGTACGTACTAGGAGCTAATTAATTTAACGGTGGTGTTTTTAATGTGTAAGCAGGTGCAGATGTGAGAATTGATTGCAAGTTCAAAGCAATATCTCCAAGAACAACAGAGGAAATAACATTCACAGTAAACAGAACAACAAACAGAAATGGTGTTTACAAGTTGCAAATACCATCGGTGGACGGAGTTGAATGTGCAAGAGAGAGAGAAATGGCATCTTCTTGCAGGGCAAGCTTGATGTGGAGCTCTTCTTCTTCATGCAATGTTCCTGGTTACACAACCACTTCAGATGAGATAGCAGTCAAATCACAGCAAGCCAATCTCTGCATTTACAGCCTCGGTGCTTTGAATTACAGACCATCCAAGATAGATCTTGCCTTGTGTGGAAATTGAAGTTGCTTTGGTTGGATTATATATATATATATATAGCTATACACTTTATTGAGATGATACAAGTTTTTTTTTTGTTAATTATATGTATATGCAGTTTGGTATATTCATATTGTTCATCTTGTTTGTAGTTTGGTACAAGATCTAGATTTGCATACATTATTATCATATGTTGGGTGTTTAGGAATGTACTACAGTCCATATTGAAGGTTATTACTGATCAGGTAAAATAAAATGGTCTGTTGGCATGTCCCATGATTTTTCAATGTTTCCAAATGCAATTTGTAAAGCATTAATATATGTATATAAAACATCAACCATCTTGAATTTGATCATTGAGGGGGGAAAAAAATGAAATCTTTTATCAGACTAGATCGTATGGTGTCACCTAAAACTGATGGTATTAAGAACAACTCTTTACAAATGTTTGTAAATGGCATTGTAGAAGATGATGAATAACTGTGAATCATGTAATTGAATTCATGGAGTTCACAAATAGGCTGCAGTAATTTCTTTACATAAGGAACACTTTGGGTGCAATATATCTTTCACATTTTTCCATTATCAGGTAAATGATGTAGCAATTAGTATTAAAGGGATGTACCCGTGATTTAACACAACAATCTTTGTCACTCAAGACACCTTTTCAAAGGTATTTAAGTCCTATGCCGTCTCATGCTTTTTCTTGAAATACGATAAGTCAGGCAAAAACTGAAACAGGTAAGAGCGATATTAGTAGACTAGTGTCGAGTAATCAGGCATGGCCACGGTTGCTTAAACAAGCAACTCCTTCTTCCAGATAATCTTGTTTGTTAATCCAAAACTCTGGCGCATCCTGCACAAGTTAAATCACCAACTTAAGCAATTCTCCAAATGTTTCAAGTTTGATAGTTGACAGACTGAATCTGTCTTTTTGGCACTGATTTTCATTTCATATCTGAACACCTCACACTCTTTATTAACAGCTCGTAAAACCTTCTTATTTAAGTAGAAAGAATGCTAAAAAAAGCCCCAAGGAATTTAGGACACTAGGAAACTGTTCATTTGGTTTGCGGATTCAGAGAAGGAAAAGGGAAGGCATACAAGAAGGACAACTATCTCTAATATTTTGCCTGGTGGTTTCCTTCATTCTTAAGGCTTTGTTTGGTTCTTGGATTTGGTGAGGGACAATAGAGTGGACAGGAAAACAAGATAGAAAACCACTCCCATCCGTACGGTAAAAAGAAGTGGTTTTCCGTCTTGTTTTCCTTTCCCCTCTCTTTTCCCTCATACAATCCACGAACCAAACAGAGCCTAAGTAACAACAGAAATTAATAAATTCGAAATATAATAAGTAGTCAACAGAAATTTACCAACAAACTTCAAAATTCTTAATTTGATTTCCACCCTATTTCTTTTCCTTCCTAATTTCGTTACTGTTTCTTTATTAACCAAACAAAGAAAAGTGTTTTCCATCATGCTTTCTTTTCTTTTCTTTTCCTTCACTATATCCATGCACCAAACAGAGCCTAAGAAACCAGTAAATCTTGAGTCAAAATGATACAAGCATGTAAAAGTGTAACCCAATTGAAAGAAAGTAAACCAAACCAAGCCTTGTGTCCCAATCAATTGGGGTCGGCTATATAAATCTTTTTTCTCCATTCTACACGATCAAGAGCTATATGCTCATTTAAATTATATATATTCATATCTTGTTGCATTACATATTCCCAAGTCAATCTAGGTCTACCTCTCCCTCTAACCATTCCAGGCACTACAATCTTATCACTCTTTCGCACAGGTGCATCTACAGGTCTTCGTAGCACATGGCCGAACCATCTAAGTCTATTCTCCCTCAACTTGTCCTCAATATGTGTCACTCCTACAGTCTCTCGGATGTACTCATTTCTAATTCTATCTTTCCTAGTCTTACCACACATCCATCTTAGCATCCTCATCTCCGCTACACTCACTTTGCTAATGTGTTGTTTCTTAGTTGCCCAACACTCTGTCCCGTAGAGCATAGCTGGCCTAATAGCTGTCCTATAAAATTTTCCTTTCAATTTTGCTGGTATTCTCCGGTCACATAATACTCCAGAAGCACTCCTCCACTTAAGCCAGCCCACTTTAATTCTATGGGTCACGTCATCACCAATCTCTCCGTCTCTACTGATCATTGAACCTAGATAGCGAAAGTGTTCCCTCTTTGGGATCTCATGATCTTCGATCTTCACTGCTTCGTTGTCTCTACTTCCACTGTTGCTAAAAGTACATTCCATGTATTCTGTTTTCGTCCTACTTATCTTTAGCCCCTTAGTCTCCAGTACTTCTCTCCAAGCTTCTAATTTAGTGTTGAGTCCCCTTTTAGTCTCATCAACCAAGACAATATCATCTGCGAACAACATACACCATGGGACCTCATCTTGAATGTGTCTTGTCAATTCATCAATAATTAGGGCGAACAAATATGGGCTCAAGGCCGACCCCTGGTGCTTTAGGTAGCTCGACAGCCAGCACGTAAAACCGTCGGATCCTTATGATATGAATTGAAAGAAAGTAATCAAAGATAATTACTGTTTTTCTTTCTTTTTATTTTTTTTCAGAGGGGAGATAATTACTCTTTCCAACATTGTTGTATTATCCATGTAGAGCATAACACCCAGGCCCACATCCACAAATCATAGTGAGAAGTGCATTCAAGCAGGACCCAAAATTTAGACGTTTAATTATTCTACCAAACAGAGAGTTGGTCAATATCAGCAAACTCATCGATGAAGATTAAAAGAGTTGGATGGCATTTACCTTCATAATTCCTGCAAGGACTGCACCTCCAAGATACACCATATGTTTTCTTCGAGGTGGATCCTCTATCCGTAACCTCAGTTTCTGCTCAGTGTGAAAGTAGAACATGACAAAAAAGAACATAATGACAAGAAATAGAGGAAAATAACAAGAGCTTCAGGCACACATGTATATTAATACTCGTGTTTTCTAGCCAACCATCAGAAGAAGTGTTGGGACAGAAAAAGGTCAACTTTTTGAAGGCTTTCTGAATGCCAGCACGTTCAAACTTATGGGGGGGGGGGGGGGGGGGGGGGGGCAACCAGGTCACTATTTAGAGATAAAACATTGAAAATCAAGGAATCTTCTCAAATTGAATTTTTTCGAAAACGTGATGGTTGATGTAAGATGATACAATTATCTTCCTTCCATAAAAACTCAGATCTTACCTTCAACCCATCTTTATTTCCCTTCAAAACAACTTCAAGATAACGGTCTAGAATTTCTTTCTCCAAGCTGCAGGAAAAATAGATAACAACTTTAGTAGTGTCTAAATTCAAGAAGTTGCAGAAAGCAATGAGTCAAGTAATTTAGTGAATATGGCCACAGGAACATTCAAGAATATCTGGCTACGTGCACAGCTTGGAATAACTAGAGAAATTAAAGGGGAAAAAATTCAATCCAAATGGATGTCTTGCCTAGATGGATTGACACTAGTAAATTGTAATGTACAATATCTGTTCATGATTATCACATAAAGAGTCATGATTGGAATTTCAAGGGCTCCTTCTGCATATACTAACTAGCCAGAAGGGGAACATGTGTGTGTGTGTGTGTGTGTGTGTGATGAGCTAACTAATCCAAGAAAACTCAGGTAGCTGAATGCAAACTCAGCGGTTTATAAATTTACTGACTTGGAACAAGGACTCTGTTCTTGATATAGTTTTTTTGTTCATAACATTTCCTCTGCTCCTCCGTTCATATAACAAGAAACTTTCCAACTCAAGAAGGGGTTGAATAGGAGATAACATGCCACGCGGAAGCCCCAATGATTTCACAATTAACCAGTATTCCAGTGGAAGAAACAGTGAAGAAAGGGTGCTATTCTTTAACGATAAGGTTCTCTACTAGTTTGCGCCTCTTAAAGCGTGTGCTTATCCCATCAAATTAGGACCATGATGGCTCAGGGCAGCCAATTTCCTCTAAAAATTTTATCATAAACTGGATGTGGGAAATATCCATTTCTATACATCACCATGTTGTATAAATAGTCATAGATACACTGCTAGGTAAGCGTTCACACCCACTTTGTCCCAAGGGGGCTCAAATCCTCAACCTCAGCCAGTTCATTTATAGATTTAAAATTTGACAGATGATTTATTTGATCGCAATAAGTCAGAAAAGAAGTTTCTCTAAAGGCTGGAATAAGAATCTACATGTATGATCCGTGCAAAACAATAACTATGATATAGAAGTAAGTTTAAAATAAAATCACCCAGAATAAAGTCAAAGCTATTACCGACTAGGTAATCCAGGATACATAGTACTCCCACCACTAAGAACTATATGTTGGTAGAGCTGCAAAAAAGAATGAAATAAATTTGGAATCACTTTAAAACTAATACATGCATCAGCAATTAAAGAAAAAACAAGGCACTGGTGTGATCACAACCCAGACAGTCCTAAATCCTAACCACCTCAATTAACATCAAAGTGGACATTGTTGTCATAGCTATTCAAAAAATGAAAATACCTTATTACAATTAAAACAAAATGAGAGACTACTTCAAGAATAATTCTTAGTACCATCATCCGGTTGTCAATATCCATTTCCTGAATGCAACGAAATACCATGTCAGCCATTCCATCACCCTCGACATCTATGAGTTCCTGAAATAAGACACCTCTAAACTTTTAACAGTTTTCGATCTCAAATTAGTGTTGCGATTGCATGGGTTCATGGTTTAGAAAAGAAAAAAAAAACAATGTATTAAAACTCCTGAATAACAATACCAGTGGTGCTAAGACCATAGCCAAAAAAAAAAACAATAAAGAAAATATGATAACATGCATTAATATCACTTGTTTCAGAAAAGAACTACACAATTTGTCATTAGTGCTATTATTAATTGAACAGTATGAAATCTGGTTGTCTTTACAACTTATCAACTTCGCCATATCAAATTCAGAATCCGCTTTACTATCCATCAAGCCCATGAATACAGAGAGAGAGAGAGAGAGAGAGAGAGAGAGAGAGGGGGGGAGGGAGGGAGAAGGTAGTGTAAAATGTGGGTCGTATAAAATTTTCTATAAAAATTAAGTAGAACCAAGGTATGAGTTTGCGGCGGGAGTGAAAAAAAAAATTCATCATGAAGGGGCAGTGGAAAGCAAACCAACTCTACAATAAATAGAAAACAAAACAAACCATGAGATGGGCCCAGTGAGAAACAAAACAGCAGTGATGAAAAGCAAATGATTTTCCAAAAAACCAAGGATATTTACCACAGGATAGACTGAAAATTCACGTGAATTTCACATAAGAAACTAAGGGAAGTAGGCTTACAGGAGTAAAGAGAGCCTCCGGGGCCTGGAACCGCTCAGTGCCAACTTTGATGACCCTTCCATCTGGCAACTGATCCAACAAACTCCTCTAAGAAAATTGACATACATAACATGCATCCATATAAAGCCCCACACAGGCATATAGACACACTCGTCTATTGAAGATATGCAAACACCTATAATTTGCCAAATGCTTCGTGAGAAAAAGAGGATGACATGTGTCCTCTTCTCGATGGTGTGCGTGACAACACATGGACCTGATGTCATCGTCATGATGATGCAGAAAAAAATATTCATCACAAGGTAAGGAAGAATAGGTCCATGCTACAGAGCACGGTAGGTCCTCGTACACAAACTGAACTACATCTCTAGAAAGAAATATCTACCAGTGAGTCTTCAGTTCTCCCACGCCTAAGAGGAGAGCAAACTGAACTACATCTGTAGAAAGAATTACACAAACTAAAGAATCAACTTACAGTATAGTTCTTGACAAGTATGGTGGTTTCAAGTCCCAATTGATATTCCCTTTTGTAATCGTAACTGCAGCAAAATAATATTGCTGTTAGTTGTTAATGTGACAAGACCTGCAGTTGCATGTCAAATTATCCTGTATTCCTGTTATTTCTCTACCTTATATAGCAGAGCTTCTCTTTGATATCTCTAACAGTCTCAAAGTCTGCAAACCTATTCATTGCATACCTTCAAAAAAAATTAAAAATGAAAAGACACTTCAGTTAAATAGAAGCGCTAATAAGAACAACAGTGGTGTTAAGGACTTATTCAGAAAGACAGAGACCCTCACCCTCTTCGTCGGAGCAAATCAACCAGATATGATGTTATGTGCCGACCAGCTACATTCATTCGTTTTGTAAGATGAGGGAATGAGTAGCCATCGACAACCGGAACCTGGCAAATATTTCAAGTGATCACTCATGCCAGAAAATGCCCGTGAAAATGCTATTAGTACTATTCCTAATTACTTCCTCTAATTCTGACTAGATTGTCAAACTATTGGACTGGTAATCTGGCAGATATTAACATACAAGGTCACATCTACAGAAACACCTAAGAACCACCGGTGCGGGGATACGGGTACACTGGTGCGAGGGATTCGCCAACTTTCCAAAAAGTAAGGGTGTAGGTGCGGGTGCAGCGGGAGTACTTGGATAAAATTTTAAAAATATATTTTCATAGAATAGTATATGCAAATCATTCTATAACTATTAGGGCTCGTTTGTTTGCTGGATAAATAAGGGGGATTGGACTATTTTAGTCCAATCCGGACTAATATTGTGTTTGTTTGGACTTTTTTGGTATAAGTTAACCCAACATAAAATTGTCCCTAGTTAAATATAGTCCTGGTTAAGAGGGATTAAATAATACCAGGTGGAGGGTGGTATTAAAAACAAGGGGATAAGTCTTAAGTGGGATTATAGTCTCAAATGACAAAAATACCCCTCATATAAATAGAGTCCAAGACTTTGAATCATTCATTTGCCAAAACCTACAGCAGCGACCAAGGAAGGAGAAGAAGATAAAGTGAGGAGACCGCGGAGATCAAGTCGGAATAACACCGAAAAACTTGGAATTTCGTCTCTTTTCTCAAGATCACGCTGGAATCACGCCTAAAAAGGGTGGTAAACCTTGTATTGGGGTTTTTGTTTTTGTTTGTTTGTTTTGTTTGTTTGTTTGTTTGTTTTTTTTTTTTTTTTTTTTTTTTGAGATCTTAGAAATTAGGGTTTTCTAGAATCACCTAAACTACTAGATCTTCAATATATTTGAGTTCTTTTACATATATATGTTGTTTCGAGTATTATTGTTGGAAATACACAGTATTTTCATCTTTGTTTTCGTTTTGTAGTTGAATATTTTTAGATCTCCATTTATTGTTCATTTGATTTTTTTTTTTTTTGGGTCACTACAGATTTTCGTTTATAAATATTTATATTTGGAAACTATGATCTCTGTGATACTCATTTTGATTTAGGTTTAGTGGATGAACTATCTTTTTGGTTGTTTCCTGAATTGATTCAATTGGAAGTTGTTTCGATGTTCATTTATCTTCCTTCCTTTCCCCTTTTCTGTTAATCGTAACAGATTTCACTTGTTGATTTTGTTCTTTTCCTTTTTTTTTTAATTGATGTTATAGCAAAATGTTTGTGGAAATGTAATTTTTACAAAAAGGGTATTTTGGAAAGTCACAAGTTTATCCACGTTTATACCATGAGCATCCAAACATAGGAGTGGACTATTTTAGTTTTATGCCCAATACAATCCGGTATGCACCAAACAAAAGATAAAATTTATACTCCACTATTTTATCCCATGGTTAGTTATCCTAACTACACTTTGTACAATACCCCCTTATCCTATCCGGCAAACAAACGAAGCCTTAGTGCATTAGTGTATACCCTAAATAATTGCCATTATTATTTTCCATTATTTCTATTCTAAACCCCCAAGGTTTTCAAAATTGTATGAAGAACTTACGTTTTTTTTTTCTTCAAAAGAACGCTACAAAAAGCCCCTGCCACACCCCCGAAGTGTCCCGACCGCACTCATGAGGCACCCAAACGACAAAATCCAAATTGAACTCCAAAAGAATTCAGAAGAATCCCCAGCGCACCCAGTGCGGATGAGGCGGCCTTTTCGAAGAGTCCGTGCTTCATAAACATGGTTCAAGGTCGCGGTTGCTGAGGTCGCAGAGAGGACTCGGTAGAGGCGCCGCAGACTGGTATCGGGCGATACGCTAGATTTAAGATTGAAAAAATTATGAAAAAATATTAAAAAGTTTTTAAATAATAAAAATAACAAGATTGGCCAAATCGGTTATCATAATACACAACATACCATTTATGAAGTCATATATTATTAAATAAAACGCTGCCGTTGTAGTGGCTTATAACACAAAACACATAATTGGGATCATTGGATAAATTGTTCAATACTACCAAATTGTTAGAACAAGATTGGTATTATAAGTAACAAAAGCATTATATTTTATTAACAACAAACTTAATTTCAAGAACAAATAAACCGATATGTATTTCTTAATTCATATTTCAAATTTGATTATACATACTAAGAATAAATAAAAGATCTTCTCTTCTTTCCTAATTTTACCAGTATTTTAAACATTTGGTATCAATTGTAATACGCATCAATTCACTCACCTTCCAAAGTTGGGTAATCAATTCTAACAAATACAATTCACTCACCTTCCGAAATTGAAAATACAAAAAAGGGAATTAGTCTCTGACTCTATCCTTGTTTGTGTTTAAAAAAAAAAAAAACAAAAAAAAAACAAAATGAAACTCTAATTTACCTTGCTCAGCCGCTGATACCAAACTAAAGAGAGAAGCAGGACACACACACACACACACACACACAGAACGACTGAGAGCCATGGTAGCCGAAGTCTGAGATGGAAGAAATGATGCGAAGGAAGAGAGAAGGGGAAAGTTTAAGCGCAGATATGTGTAAAAGAAGACGGATCTGGTTCGAGAGCAAGAGATCTTACCTTGTGGAGTTCGAAGAAGCCCTCTTTACATCAGATCTATGAAAATAATGTAGAAAAGGTAAGATTCGAACTATTTTTTTAGCCTCGAAGCCCGATTCGCCTCGCCATCTCGCGCGATACGTTCACGAGACGCTATAATATCGGCCGATACACTATGATATAGCCGATACAGCTACCGATCCTTCATCGTTTTGATAATTACTTGTATCGTCTATACATCTCGGATCGGTGGCCTTCAAAACCGAGTTGACTCGACGGTCTCGGTCGATACTTTGAACCCTGTTCATAAAGAAACACTAATGATGCCACTAGGAAGCGCCGACACTTTTAAGAAGGTAGTGTGTCACGTGTCGTACCGTGTCCGACACACGGACATGACACTTCATGGACACTTTTCCTACATTGTCAACGTGCAGTTTTTTAGGATTTCGTCGTGTCGACTTGCCAGTGTTAGGTCGTATCCGTGTCGGAGTGTCAGTGTCCGTGCTTCATAGTGATGCAAGGTCATGGATCAAAATTTCTTTTTGTTTCCATCGAAACAGCCGAAACATTTCCGTTTCCTAGATCATGGAAACAAAACAACCATGGAATCCCGAAATTCCATGGATTCCATCGAAATGACTTTGCTTCTTCTGCTTCCATTGATACGTGATTGCTTCCATCGAAACAGACCTATGATTCCACATTGTTTCATTTGCTTCCACTTAAACATGATTGTTTCCAACGAAATACTCCTCCGGATGTGTATTTGTCATATGAACAATCATTTTATTTTGGAGATGGCTTATTAGCTTAATATGTGCTTATATGTAACTTTTGAATTCTATGAAGTGTTTTGTGTATTCTATAAACTATTTGACAGTAGATTGACAACTTAATCCTCATGTATTTTCAATTGAAAGTAATATTTTTAATACAACTACATACATAAACCTATCAAAGGTTCAATTAATCAATTATTAACTTTACACATGCATATAATAAAGACTGAAGTTATGTTTCCCCATGTTTTTCAATGTTTCCAATTTTTTCCGATGTTTCTACATGTTTCCGAAACGTTTTCGCTTCCGGGCAGACCGAAATAATAGACCGAAAAGAAATTTTGTTCCTTGGCCAGAGTACAACCTAAAGTGTACCATTAATGCGAAATACTAAAAAATTCATATAGGTATCAGAGATAGAATTCGTTAACAAATTCCGAGTCAAATTAAGTGCATTTGTGAGAAGAAGTTTCCAATACTTCTCTCAAGATGAGAAAAACTCAAGGTCACAATTTAGATAATCAGCTTATTCATGTATCACCAACCTCTGATAGATAATAGATTGATCCTATAAGCTACATAAAACAAAATGGACTAGTTGCAAAATGCCATGCACGAGTAGTTCAAGCATCTTGTTCACAGTAGTCTACGGAAATCAGCACCCATTAAAAATAATGAGCAAAGGATAAGTGCATCAATTAGTGGTCATATAGTTGTCAAAGAACCATGGGAAAAAAGGTTTTTGAGTGATTTACCACATGAGTGACACCATCACCAGAATCAATAACCAGTCCAGTAAGCAAACCTGTGGAATATGAAGGCAGTTGAAGAGGAAGTCAATCAACAATGAACAGCCATAACTAAACATGCTTAGTAACAACCATAATAGTGATGATTATCTGTTTAGAGAAGAAGATTCAAGAAGGGTTTTAAAGTCTATTCACTTTTCCAGTCTGCAATTTTTCAGACTTTGGCTCCAGTAAAATCCATGTCACTTGTTTCGAAATAAAATTGTATAACCTTTTAGCATCTCTATAAGCACCTTGAGCATACAACGTTAAAACAGCTTGGATTTGAATGAAAACCCCGGCAAAGTTATATTTTTCAAACATGGTCTCTACCTGTAATGTCAAGTTAATCCAAATCAAGCCCCACGACGGAATATGTTATTCGTACATGGAAGTATTACCAAACAAATTATTTAGAATAAAAGCACAAACCATTTTTTCACGGTTCTTAGAGGGATTTAGTGGCGGATCCGTGAGTAGAATTTTACAGTCTGTGGGATCAATCTGTTAAAAGACAACATGGAAATCAAACTATCATTGCAGTGGTAGGTGTATATTCTAATTTAGAAGGGAATGAAAACATTAAGGCTTGAACGAATGGTGGTCATGAGAATCAGACATGCCAAGAGTCTACCTTTAATTCGTTAAAAAATGCATGGTCCCAGATATGACCCATATCCTCCCAGTTTTGCACTATACCATTGTTGACAGGATAAGAAACATCTAGTTGATGCCGCAAGTTTAAACAAGATTCTCCGACAACAATATCCTGTAAGAACAAGAACAATGAGAATCCAGTTAATCTCAGGTTATTTAGCTCAAGATTCGTCTTAGGCATGAACATATACTAGAACATCCAACACAGTTTTAAAAGCATGTGTTCCAAAGATTAGAAGATACTGGCATACGCGTCATAACCCTATAGAATGATGGTATTTACATTAGTAAAGTAAGAGATAGCTGCAAACAAGCCTGTCGGAAGAAACTGGTAAAAAATTCCTCACTGCAAGAGTTTTGCGCTGTATGTTGACATAATTGGAACAAGCACTGTATAATTTATTGAACATTACTCACCTTGAGCTCTTGTTCCATGAGTGATTCTTCGTAGCGTAGCATTGGCCTTCCCACCACACAAGGGAACACAGAAGTGGGGAAATTTTCCCCCGCGAAACCACATTTGACATACTGCAGTGGGTAAAACTAATATTAGAAAACATATACACCAATATATACGTTTAAAGATGGTATAGCATTTGACTAAAATCATTCCATGGTCCTCTCAATGATCTTGAGGAAATTTGATTGCTCCACTGTGTATACATATTACACACACCCTTAAATCAGTCATCTTTGGCAGACCCATCATCAAAATAAAATAAAGGCCACCAGTGGAAAATGAAATCATAAAAAGTAAACACCCTATAAATAGAAAAGATTGGAATTGACAATTCTAATCAGCCATTTGGCGTAACTGATCAGTTTGCACTTGGTGGGACCTGTATTATTTGTATGACATACATCTATGTGAGTATACACAGCGCTCTGTAGATTCATTATGTGGGTGATCTCTCTGCGCTCCCAGTGGATATTGATGATTGAAAAGTTTGGTGCTTTAAACTAAATCGACCCATCAATGTATTGTGCTGAACTTGATGAATTCCGCTACTTGTTGATGAACATATCAGATCTATTGAAGGAAGGCGGAAAATATACTACTCGTAGAAAATAATTTGGCAGAGAGAGAGAGAGAGAGAGAGATGAATGAATTTTGGTTACCCCAGTGCCATTGTCGCAGACGATGACGTTTTTGTTGTCCATTTGCTGCTGCTGCTCCTAGTTGAATATTGTTTCACAGAAATAGAATCATCATCGTCATCATCACAGACTGTGCCTCCCTCTCCCTCCAAGGCTCCAACAATGGGAATGAATCGGGTCGTCAATTTCTTAGAAAAACCGACCCGAAGATGGTGTAATCTGCACTGCAGCTTATAGACTTATATATTGTCAGAATCTCAAAAGGGTTAAGTTACAGATGGATCAACTTTCAGATTTCTAATAGACACTGATAGATTGTCCAGTACTGTGTTTATTTTAGTTGCTGATTATTCGTTACGAATCTTACGATTGCTTCTTTCTAAAATCTAACTCCTTAATACTATTTTTTTTTGGGTAAATTTCAGAAACACCCCCTGTACTATGACCCATTTGTACTAATACCCCCTGTACTATTAAACTGAACATAGTGACCCCTGAGATATATGTTCTTGACGAAGCCAACCCTTCAGTTAGTGTTTCATCCCAAAGTTAACGGAAGTTTAACATGTGCCAAGCACATGACAGAAAATTTTGAATCTATAGACCATTTTGCCCTTATAACTCTTCAAAGACTTAATATAATCAGATTCTCTTCTCCACTCTCAATGGAGACCCATTTGGCTCTCTCTCTCTAGAATGCCCTAACCGAGACCCATTTGGCTATCTACTGCTTCTTCTCTTTCAAAACCTGCAATCCCTCTCTCTCTATTGCACCGTGTACATAAATATGTAAGGAAGAAAGGTATTCACTCTCACTCGGCTCTCTCTTGATCTGTGTATGCTTATGTAAATACATATATATATATATATATATATTTGTTGGTACGAAAGAAATTGTGTATTGAATTTTTGATTTGTTTGAAAATGGGTATTAACTCTCTCTCCTCTCTCTCTTTCTCTCACTTTCAGGATCTGTGTATGTGTGTTTATATATGCGGGTTCCAAATGTGTGTTTATACATACTTGTTGATTCGAAATTGGGTAAAGACATAATATTGCTATTGATTCGAAATTGGGTAAAGACATAAATTGGGAAAATTGATTCTCTCTCTCTCACATCCTGATTTGTTTAAAATTGTTAAATTGATACACACAGCTAAAGACATAATTTTGATGATAGAATTTCGTTTACACAGAATTGTTAAATTGTTAAATTTTGTATCAACGGAAGTTTGTTGATACACACAGAATTGTTAAATTGTTTACACAGCTAAAAAACAGAATTGAATTTTGGAGTCATGTACAGAATTTTAGTTTGTTGGAAAATTGAATATTGACCATATCCAATTTAGTTTGTGTATATGTATATATTGCTACATGTATGTATAGATTGTTGCTTATGAATTTTTATTTGTTCTTTGTTTTTCAGAAATAAATGGAGACTGAGGTGAGAGGTGATTAAAACCCTTTTAGTTCATCTCTACTGTAAGGATTGAAACCCCAGCTTTCTATTCTTCATTGCCGTCTCGTCTCATCCCGTCTGTAGGAAGAATTCCAATCTATTAGTTTAGTATAAACGATTAGTATATATAGAACTAGGGAGAAAGGCATATTAGTTATATGTAATATAATCAAGGGTATATAAGTAATTTTGTATTTTCTGTTAGCACGTTAGTCATAAAAGTCCTTATGATAGTTCAGGGGGTCACTATGTTCAGTTTAATAGTGCAGGGGGTATTAGTACAAATGGGTCATAATACAGGGGGTGTTTCTGAAATTTATCCTTTTTTTTTTTATACCAAAAAGTAAAAACAACATAATATTATCCCATCCGTCCATTTATTTTCAATGTAAAATATTTTTCAAAAAATAACTTTACCTACAATTTGAATGTACAAATATTATTTGAAAAATATTTTATGTACTCCGTTGAAACTAACGGAGCTATACATGGGCGGCTCTGAGGGAAAGTCGGTGAAGCGGTCGTTTTGGTGCTCAGATATTTAGCTAATTTAAAGGTTTTTTTTTATTTTTTTACTAACTTTCCATTTCTATATTAGGCCCTTATAAAAAAAAAAAAAAAAAACTTACTATAACCTAGCCTAATAAAGGCCATATCCCAAACTAAAATGACCAAAAATTTTCATATATAAAACTACAAAGTTAAGTCCAAACAAACACTCTAGAATAAGACTATATTTTTTTACTGGATAGAATAATACTATAATTTACTTTACTATTAAAAAAAAGACTAATTGTTCAACTCATAGTGTAATACACTTTTAAATAAATAAATAAATAAATCAGTGTATCGAAAAAAATGTAAGAAAATTAGGTTTTTCTCAATTCCCCCAATTCCTTTTAGTTTTAGGCCAAACAAACCCTTCAGTTGTAAGCTATTTTCAATTTATAGCTTGGTTTCAAATTATTGGTTGTTCAAAAGTATTTAATCATGCTGCAAGTTGTTAGAACATTTTGCAATGTGACATTGAAAACCAATATATACGCATAATTATGTATACGTAGACTCCAAAAAAATTTGTCGGGAGCAAATGTCCGTATAACCCCAGACCCCATTTTAAAAGTTCGCTTTGGACCCCCTAAAGCTTAGGGCCGGCCCTGGAGCTATACAATTCATTGGGGCGGGTTGTAAACAAACAACCGATGTTATGATTTATAAAGGATGAGACTAAGTGTATATTTGATAACCCAATTCAGTGTTGAAAATGAAAAGATTCAGCACTTATTCTTTTTCAGTGAGTTTGATAACGTTCCATTTAATTGAAAAATCAGCCAAAAAATCACCGAAAACTTTAAGTGAAAAATTTCTACTGAAAATAATCATTGAATGCATTTTATTTCAGTAGTTGAAGCACTGTTTTCAGTATTACAAATCCAGTCACTTAAAGTTTTCAGTACTTAATTTTCAGCACTTAATTTTCAGTTTTATCAAACGCACTCACTGAAAAATAATAAGTGCTGAATCTTTTCATTTTCAACACTTAATTGGGTTATTAAACATACCATTAGGCTTAGTTTGGCTTCTACGTGGCTTTTTAAAAGGAGCTTATGAAATTTATTACTAAGTTATTTGATAATTTTATACACGTGACATACTATATATTCTTCAAAAAGACATCATGAAACCAAAAAGCAATCTTGAGCTTTTAAAAGCTCCAATCTAGAGTTTTTAAAAGCTCCTCCCAAAAAAGTCCTAAGTTCAATTTTTGCAAAGCTCATAAACTAGTTACCAAATGAATTGACATGAAATTGTGCTTTAAAAAGGAGAAGCACCAAAATGGGGGCCAAACTAAGGACCCGTTTGATAAAACTGAAAAAATTAAGTGCTGAATTTTAAGTACCAAAAATTTTTAAGTCATTAAATTTACAATACTGAAAATAGTGTTCTAAGTACTTGAATACACTACATTCAGTAATTATTTTCAGTAGAAAAATTTTCACTCAAAGTTTTCTGTGATTTTTTCGCTACCTTTTCAATTAAGTGATATATTATCAAATGCACTGAAAAGAAATAAGTGCTGAAACTTTTCATTTTCAGTACTTAATTGAGTTATCAAACACACCCTAAGCCTAAATACACTATCTTTTTTATTTTTTGTTAATAAATGAGTGCAGTTTTGCTCACTCCAAATTTGCTCACCCCTTTGTTCATCATCTTCTCCTATTGACTAATGCAGTGGGTTCAGTACTTTACACCATTAATTAATTCTCATTTAATATTGGGTCACACTGCATTAGCCAATGGAAAATGAGGGTGAGCAAAATGTGAACAATTTTGGGACGAGAAAAAAATGTATTCTTGATAAATGCACCACTTTCACTCAAAAAAATTTTATCTTTTAACTATATAGGATGGTGTATTTAGTAGAAAATGGGGTATACTTAACCCACATTTTATAAATGATCAAAATAGACAAAATCCAAGTGTGCAGTGAATTTTGACTAATCTATCTATTATCTATCTATATCTATCTATATCTATCTATTCTAATAAAACCGGAGGACTCCAGCAAAAGTCGACGTTAGAATGACACGTGTATGGTGCCTTAATTGCTCCAAGTTCATACGTTTCTCTCCCGGTCGACTGAATCATTTCTCTCTCTCCTCCTCCTCAAACGTTGAAAGCAACAAAAAGTTTTCCTCTAACATTTGTATATCTTATTCACAAATTCAAACTCTCTCTCTCTCTATCCGTCCATGGGCATGGATTTCATTTGATTAAAGTTTGGACTCGAATTTTGGGATTTTAGAGCAGAGGCGAAGCTGGGGACAGCGTTGAATGTGGTGGACTAACGATGAAGTAAAGGAAGTGCTGACTGTTCTTCCCCAGTGTTTTCTAGACAAACTACACCGACAGATTTGGCAGCTTCAAGACTGCTTTTGGTAATTTCTTCATTCCTATAAGCACTCACACCACACACACACCTTCCCTTTAGTCCCCCTCTTTCTTTCTCTGATTTATTAATGTATTTATTTAGTTTGGACTATTCTAATAGACACTCATTGGATCTGTGTTAGCGAATTCATAATGTAACGACCCACCTCCCCGTCTAACAACAATATTGTCCGCTTTGGGCCAAAACACAAATAACTTCCCAGGGGTCACCCATTCCTGGTACTACTCTGGCAGTAGCACGCTTAACTGTGAAGTTCTTTCGTGCTTAACTCGCTCACGATTTTAAAAGGCCTGGTTAAGGTATCAGAGCTTACGTAGCCTACCCCTCTCCAATATTGTCCTCTTTAGGTGCCTACCAGGTTTCGAACACTGGCGCATGCCCTTAAGGTTTTGTTCCTTCACCACTCGGGCGAGGAGGCCTTGTTAAGGTATCAGAGCTTATGCAGCCTACCCCTCTCCAATATTGTCATCTTTGGGTGCCTACCAGATTTCGAACATTGGCGCCTGCCCTCAAGGTTTTGTTCCTTCACCACTCGAGCAAGGAGGCCTTGTTGCATATAGAGGGAAAATTAATCCTTATAAACTAGTCCAGGAACTTCACCCCAGGCGATGTGAGACAAACCCCCACACTCAACCTTACCTTATCCATCTTGGACATCCTACTTCAGGAGTATTGGTTCTTGGTCGTCACACATAATTACCTTTTTATTCTTGGTTGCAGCTACAAATGGCTCAACTTTTGTAAGTCTATGATTTTACCTCATTTCTTAATTATATATTGGTGTGATCAATGTTAAGGATTACTCTATTATACATTGGAATTGTGTCATATATATATATATATATATATGCTAAAGATAAATTGTGTCATATGTTGTGCATGTTCCTGTCATTCCCCTCCCCCCCCCCCCCCCCCCCCCCCCCCCCTGTTGATCGTGTGTGTTGATGACTCTAAAGTGCAAACTCTCAGGAGCAATGGAGCACCAAACCAATAATCATTCTGCAAACTAATAGAGGCTACCAACAATCAAGGGCTGAGCCAGGAATTTACCCCCAAGGTGTTTTTTTTTGGGCGTTTATTGTTCATATTTTTTAGTGGAATTTCTGTACATAATGGTTTTTCAATAAATAAGGATTAGTGTTTGTTGTGATGTAACGCTTGACTGATTGTCAAAACGAATAGGCTTGGACTAAATTGATGAATGACAAGAAAATGTGATAGGACAAGCATCTTAGCTGACTGATTATAGTTGGGCCAATATCTGATAAAATTATATATTTTCAAATTTTGGAAGGGGCTAACTACACATATTATGCATAATTTATTTTTTTTCCCAAATATATATATACATTTTTTTTTGGGGGGGGGGGGGGGGGGGGGGGGGGGGGGGCATTATAGTCCCCTAAGCCATTGGGTAGTTCTGCCCTTGCCAATGACAAAAACTTAGCGAAGGCTCTAGAAGCTTTTAAGAGACTTTTATACACTTAGGGAGCTAGTACATCATTTCATTTGCAAATCACAAAATTACTGATTTTGATATTAGGTTAATAAATTCAGTTCATATATGTATAATAAAGTTTACTTGAGAGGAAACCCAATCATGACAACCAATTCCATAAAGCAAGAGGAAATTGAAGCATTGACTATAACGGAGCTAGAGGATAATTGTTTCATTCGGAAACCTTTTAGAAACTGAACAGGAAAAAAAATAGTGCATTAAAAGTCAAGACTCTTAGAACCACATTTATTCATCTTAATCATGTACTAAGCAAAGTTAATGCTTGACACACCAAGTATCAAATGAAGAGGAAACCACTTTTGCCCAAGAAAGAAAAGACTTGGGTCTATTTCATTAGGTCATTTTTTTTATTTTTTATTTTTTATTTTTCGTGTTATGACATGTAATTAGTCCATGTGCATATAAGTTTGTTTATGTGGCATTTACTTGGACCAACAATATCATGGAATAGGATGAAAGAACCTAAGATAATGTAAATGTCCATTTCCAAATTAAAAATGCAGTCTGTACAGTATACATTGTTCATATGCGTCCATGTCTTTTCTTTTACTGAGCTGAGTCCGACACCCATTCAGTTTACAACCATTGCAAAACTTAAGTACTAACACATACACAGATCTAGCTGGAAAAAATTATGGAAAATAAGTTGTGTAGTTTCCAACTTGAAGAACATGAATTTTGTGTTATGCAATGATGAAGACATGGGACGCTCGGACAGAACAAATCCTTAAGATGGAAGCAGATAATTCTTTATCATTTGCACACAGTGTATCATTGATCTGGAATGTACATGTTAATGGATGGACCATAGTTATGATAGTGGCAGTATGGAAACATGATGTTTGTGATCATAGGTTTAGTTTTTGGTTGAACAACCGATGCTATATGTCAAACAGTTTAATTCAAAAATTGGCAGTGAAATGCATTTTTAATTTTTTTCTGGTTTTGGGCTTGTGGGTCTGTGGGGGGTTTGCTGTCTGCTTTGGTTCTGTCTGTTGCTACTGAGGAGCTTTAGTATCCACTTCTTTTGAATTGCAGGGGTTGGTTTATATCTGCTATTTCTTTACATTCACACTAAGAGCTGTGTGAATGTACGTAATTGTATTGGGTCTCTACTTGGGTGTAGTGATGAATAAGGAGGGTTTGTGCCTGGTTTTTATTCTGCTAGAAGTTGATTCTTGCTCTGAAATTGTATCATTGGTGACTTTCTTCATTATTTAACGACTGTTATGTTGTGGTTCAAAAAAAGGGAATTTTTTTTTTGTGTGTGCGTGCGTGTTTTGGCATCTGCTTCATTAAATTTTGTAAGGAAAAAAAAAACCAAGTTGTGATAGTAATAATCAATAGATTTTTCTCAACAATACAAGTTAACCTTACTCAATAAACAAAATATAAGAGGAAAATATTCATCGACGGAATTTTAATATCTATGTGAAACTTTGTGTCCGCGCATGGGCGGATTATATGCTAGTATATATTTAAAGGCGGAAGCAAAAGCTGCTTCCACATGCTGCCACATCAGCAACCTATATTTCAACTAAAAATCCTACGTGGCTTTCTTCTATTGTGAAACCCCTTTGCCCTGTAACACTTCTCCTCACGTTCTTCACCGCTTTGTCCTCTTCCTTGCGCCTCTTCGTCTCTCCCTAATGGGTCGACTACCAACCTCAACGGTTCCCCTTCTCCATAGGTCATTGAATCGCCAGCATCCCCAGATCCGTTGAACATATCCGACGTCGTCTTGCCTCCCATGGACGCTAAGTATTTGTGTCTCCCACTCTCTTTCCATATTTTTCGATTGTTGCCCAAGTGGTAAGATTTCAGATTTTGCTCGCAATCTCATATATATACATATATATATATACGGGGAGCTTCTGGTGCTGGAACCTGCACCAGATAAAGGTGCGGATTTCTTTAGTTTCCGTTGGATCATCGTTTTATTAAGGGTATTTTTGTCATTTTACCATATTTAATGATGATCCAACGACACCGCACCTTCTTATGACCTTCTTATGGTGTCTGAAGGGGACTGTAGATATATATATATATAGATATATGTCATCTACTACAGTGAGGGTTTCAAAACTCGGGTTTGTGTTTTTGTTCTCTCTTTTTTGGGGCTAAATCCCCTACTGACACTTTTTTCCTTCGTCAAAGTTTTACTGTCTACGATCTGAATTGTGTAAATGCTTTTACTGTCTACGAACTAAATTGTGTTAATTCTTTGTTGGTCTTACACACATACATATCTCTAATATACATACACACACACACACACACACACACACACACACATATATATATATATACAGCTATATTCTGGCCATCGCCGTCCACTGTGGCACCCATCTATGGCCACCACCACGACCACTGCACAACCTAACCCTAACTTCACCCTAGCTCCTTAACCCTAACCCCAACCCTTAGTCTTCTTTAACTTGGTTTCCATGGAAAGAGCAATTTGGGGTCATTATCTTGATATACTGACTGCTTTCCGGGTATATATCTGATCTTTTTAATTTTTCTATATTTCCGATTGATCTATAGGAATTGGTGTTCAATTGGGTTTGATCTAATATTATGCAGATGAAGTAATTCTGGAGTCCAGTTTGGTCTTTAGAGGTGCCCTTTTGTTCATTTTTTTTTCATAGGCACACTTTTGTTCCATTTTTCTCGATTTAGCTGACCCTTTACCTAATTATTATATGTTGCTAATTTTTTTTTTTTTTTGGCTATTGTTAGTGATCTGTGAATACAGACTTTTTGTTCTTAGGGCTTCTATGTTTTCTAAAGTCTCTTGAGGGTTATTTATAGAGGTTTTCAAAGTCTATTGTGTGCTAGATTAATGCCAACAGGAGTTTTAGTCTTTGTTTTTTTTTTTTTTTTTTCCCCCTTATTCTCATTTCATGCTTCTCTGACCTTTTTCCCCCCTGATTGCAGGAAAATGATTTGCTTCAACCAAAAACCCCACAATCTCACTGCCCACACTTCCTCAAGTAAACTCTAAGAATTTCTAATTAGTCTCTGTAAATTTGTTTATGCATATAGCTTTGATTGGACATATTTGTTTTGTAGAAAGTTAAGCTAAATAGCTTTATGGCCTTTTTTATTATCCGCCATTGTTTTACTTTAGCGGAGCACATTCTGTACAGGGGTTATATTGAAGCCGACTTTATATTTTTCTTAACCTGTAACAACTCTATCGTCTCCTTAAAGAGTTGTAGTCATTAAATGGTCACTTGAACTAACTCAAGACACATCATATGGCGTTAATACACAGACTCTCTAATCTAATATGACTTCCTTAGGAGTTAAGATTGGTCATTGCTTTGTTGTTACTTTCAATCTCATCTCAATGGTTTTGGGTTTTGCTCATTTTTATTACAGAACTCTCCAAAGATGTTTTTTTCCCTTAGATGTAAATGAGTCGTGGCCAGGTTTGGGCTGCTATATGTGAGCATTGAGCTCTTTATTCTTCCGTTCCAATTGCTTGCATATGCATAACCGAATTTTTACCTTTTTCTTTTTCCTTTTTTAAATTCCTACTTAATGGTGTGTATAGATACAATTGAACTTTATATTTCTTTGGAAACCCTATTTCAGGTTACATAAGTAACACATTAACAAATAGTGTTTTATCTATAAAGCAACATGAATTCCGCTAAGATGAAATTTAACTGAAATGTTAATGCGATTGTGCAGGAACAAAATATGGCGGGAATGATTGAGAGGAATGGAAATCTGGTGGATCGTGGCCTTCAATGTGACCCTAGAAGGTTATTACTCTTTCTGTCTTTCACTTTTTTTCCCTGCTTTTGCTTCAACTATTTTGCTTTTTCCTTGCCGACTCCTTTTGCAAAAATGGGAATGGACTGAAATCAAATCTTATTAATTGGCTGTAAATTAGTGGGTCTTGATTAATGAGAATTCACTTTAGTAGGTAGTCATTGGTGGGTCTTGATTCACAATAGACAGTGGTAGTGTTTTTGTTGTAATGCCATGGTTCCCAAATTTGGTACCCAAATGTTTTAATAGTTGTACCACATTTATTGACAGATAACAATGAATTAACATTGGATTTAAATTTTACACCATGTGAACTTGGGAGTCATGATAATGAGATTGCATTAATAGTGTATGAACACCTTAAACCAACAACAAACTGCCCAATATTATGTGCGTGGGTATGATAGTTTTTTGGATTTGTGCATTTCTTGGTAAGGATTGCAAATAGCCCAAAAGAAGCCTTTGAGATGGTGACATGGTAGCCACTAATGCCTTTTTGTTGCTCTTTTAAGGCTCCATTTGGTGCATTCTTTTACTTCACAATATTAAGTCCATAAACTAAAAGTTGGCGTTTCACCATGTTTGTATGTGTCGTATCTGTGTCCCGTGTCCGTATTGTTTAGATATTGTTTTAGTTTATCATATGATTCTATTTTGCCATTCTTAGTTTTTGTACAATCGTTTTCCTCTTAAAATCATAATTGCCATGGAACTTTTGGGGTAAAAATAATTGTGAAAGTATTGTTTAGTAATTCTATAATTCCCAAATTTGTGTCCCAAAAGCCAAGAACATTACACAATTATGGAAAATATGTTATGGGATGAAAATTTTATCGAGAAGCTGGTGGCATGTGTTGCACTATTGACAAAGCTGGGCAAAGTCCTTTTTAGCGTCGTCTTATTTATTTATTTACCTTTATTTATTTATTTATTTATTTTTATTTTTTTTTGTAGAAGTTGGAAATTGATGGCATGTGTTGCACTATTGATCACCTTGGTTTGAGCTCGAGTGTGGAATGAATACATAAAGCAAAAATTGTAACTTATAAGCAAAATTTGACAAAGCTAGGCATAGTCTTCTTTTTTTTTGAATATACGTATTAACAAAAATTGTGGAATATTGCTTTTTTACATTTTTTTTCTGCAAGTTGAAGAGTGTGGAGTGAATATATAAAGCAAGTTCAGAATTTCATTGTTTTGTTGAAGCTCTAAATTTGGTCAATATTTATCTTTGCAGGTTACCGGCAGTTCTAAATTGGTCAAAGGAAGCTCTTTCCATTGCAAAAATGTATGGTCTGCAACTTCAGTTTGATCTTTCAACAACTTGACTTGCTAATGTTACTCCCTTCCAAATCTTTAGATGAATTCGAATTCATACAATGGCACGGTCAAGTCTTTGTTGCAAATACACGAAATTTTGAGTGTAGGAGAGAGTAGAGACCTCAAGTCTTAGCTAGGCATCTCACTTTTTTTTAGAGAATCAGTACTTACTTGTACAATACACCAAAAGCAATGAATTATTCTTATGAAATTATGGAGTATCAATTGATTATCAAAGTGATGCATTGTGTACTAATTAGGAGTATCTTTTTATTGTGCAAGTTCTTCATTCGAGACACTTTCTTTATTGGTACGCTGGAATGGGATCATCTTTGCATGGGAGCATAGGAAAAATATATATAATAAGTGATGATGCCGAAAATTGGTGTGAATAAATTGACAAAAAATAAGGTAAGAGTAAGGTTTGTATATGGTTCGGTCCCGTTAACAAGGTGACCTACGTCCACGGTTGCGTCTATGCGCTTCTCACTAGCAGATCACTGGCGGGCCTGGTGAGCCAACAAAGATGGGCGGCACTACCAGTAATACCGGCCGGGTATATGCGTGTAGGTGGTGAGTTCTCTAGCGAGTGATTATATGCTTAGAGAAGTGACTTTCGGATCCCTTTTCGACAGGGTAGGTGGCTCTTTTATAGATGCAAGAGTCCACCCATACATGGTAAGTTAGTAAGATTAGGAAGCCAAATCTAATCACAATAGATTTGCATGATCTAAGGAGAGTTCCCTAAGTGGTTTAGGAAACTACTCATCTTCCCTTAATAGAGTCCGGATCATACAAGGAAACTGCCTGGAATGTTCTTCGCGAGCTGCTCCTGCTGGAAAGCCGCCGTACATCACGCTCGGGCGGGCTGATCGTCCCGAGCGGCGGCATCTAATGCGGGGCGCGGGCCCCAAGATCTCTTCTCGGATAGCCCGGGTCCTTATGCCACATGGCGGTTGCTCTTTAGCGGATATTTCTGGACGTATCAGCTGCCCCCCATTTTCAAAGTTGATGCGACATCTCGGCAAATGAAATTTGAAAATCAAGACCGTCTCCATGATAACGGGCGGGCATAGATCGGGATTTCGCCCAGACTGGGACCAATTGTAGCAGTCCGCCGGGATACCGACCAGACGGTGACCAAGCCCGGGATCCCGAATGCCACGTGCCCCCTGACCACAGGTTTAGTTAAGATCCAACGACGCCCATGCGGAGGTAACTGAATTGTTTGCGTGGCAACTGAAACATCACGTCGAGCATTAAATGCTCACACCTTTTAAGGCGACGCCCCATGTGCCCGAAATGACAGTTTTGGCGGGAGGGCATACGAGCCGTTCGATCCATTCTGATCTCTGCCGTTCACGATGCCTATATAAGGGGCACCTGTTCAGTCCATCCCTTACTGTAGATTAACAACCGAATTTACCGAGCGGTTCTCGAGAGCAACGCGTTCCCGAGCTTTCTTCCTTTGCTTCTATTGCCCACACCCTCTTTTTCCGATGGCTTCTCATGTTAACCTGAACTCCGACGACAGACTTAGAACTTTCCGGGAAGACTGCAAAATTCCAGATGACGTTGGAGTTCGTCCCTACATCGAAGGGGAAGAGGTAGCCTTCCCTTTCGTCCTCATTAGCAGCTATCTGCTGCTAGTTGTGGGACTACGCTTCCCTCTCCCGGCCTCCTTCTGCGACCTGCTACAGGGGTTGCGTATTCCGCTTTCCAAGTGCCGCCCAAATGTTGCCCGCCTCCTCTGGGGGATATCAGTACAGAACCAGTGCTCCTCCGTTCAGTCGACGTCGTCAGGTGTTATGTCCTGGGTATCGACCACGGGGGCCCTTACCTACGCCCCGGGGCCGAGGGGAGACACCTTGTCCAAGGCTTGGACTTCCCGAACAATGAAGTGGCGCCAATATCATTGGGTTGTGGTGTTCGGCAACTGGCTGGTGGACCCCGATCTCCGCCCTCCTGCGGCCTTTGATGCAGAATTGTGCAAGACGTCCTTTGCTGCCTTCCGCGGTATTGCCCCCTCTGTTGCCGACACAAAGGCGATCGACTGTGCCATCGAAGCTGGCCTCACATTCTCGGATTTGACCGGGGGTCCTGCTGGTGAGGTCAGCGGTAGGACTCCATCTGCGCCCCCTGCTGCCGCTGCCTCCGGGTCTCGCCGCTACACTCGATCCATGGCCACCGGTTCGTGTGCTACAGGCAAGGCCGGCCCACCCGAGGGGCCAGTTTCTCTGTCCTCCAACGGTGATTCTGCCTCGTCCGGGGATGCAAGCCCGCCACCAGGACCGTCCAGGAAGGGAAAGGAGAAGGCAGTCGGGGAGGGATCTCCACCTCCACAAAAGAAAAGTCAGATGGAATACCCGGCCGGCCTTCACGTGCCCAGCTCTTGGACCGGTCTCTCCCTTGCTAACCTGGAGGGTCGTCTTCAGGAGGTGGAGAAGCAGACCGCTCACCTACAGACGGGCTTTGTCATGCAGGAAGTGGATACTCACACCCTCGAGCTCACTGTAAAGGAGCTGGTGGCGAGGTTGACGGCCCTGGAAGAGGAAGTCGAGGCTTTGAAGGGCAAAGGGACTTGAAGGCTCCTCTTCCTTTTTTTTTTTTTTTTTTTTTTTTTTGGGGAGGCTACTATAACTGCCCCCCAATCTCTGTATAGTTTACTTTTTATTGCAATGAAAAGGTCCTTGAGGCCGACACTTTTCCCTTACTCTGTTCTTCTAGCGGTTTATTTCTTCCGTACTACACCAGGCAGCTAATACCCTATCGGTGTCGCCATGTTCGGGTTGCGGTAACACGGACCCGGACCACCTCTGCCTCGTACCAACCAATCATTGGTCAGGTCAGGATCTAACAATGGCGGTGTGGTCGTAACCAAACCGTTTGCATGCTAATCGAACCGTCTTGTCACGCATTTAATGCGCGCGCCTTTTGAGGCAACTCTTCACGTGCCCGAAATGACAGTTTAGGCGGGAAATCTCCTGGACCGCTAGATCTGTCCTGATTGTGGCCGTTCACGGCTCTTATATAAGGAGTACTTGCCCCATCTCTTGGATCCCTTCTGCTTATACGAGTTCCCCCGAGTGACTTTGAGAGCGAAGAGAATCCCGAGCGAGATTCACGAACCCCTCCTACGCTTTAAATTTTGTAAGTTTCACCTTTCTGAGCTTCTATCTGTTGCTTTCTTTCTCTCTTTCCCCCATCATTTTTTCATTTCGGAGTGAGGCTGGAGAGAACGAGTCCTATGAGGTTCAAACGGGAATAGGATTTCTGCCTCCTCAGGTTCTGTGCGTTTTTTTAAGTCGGGTGGAGCATTAGTCCAGTTGAACCGAGCGGGTATTCCTTAGGCTGTTTTGGGAGAGTGTTACTTGGTGTTAAGGAGTATCTATTCGCTGCCATTTAGGTTAGTGACCCTGCCCCCCCTGTATACCAGGCTTGGGGTTTCCGACCCATACCTAGGTCGCCGTATGTGCCCGTACCTTGCTGTTGGAGTATCAGAGATGGAACATTTCGATTTCAATTCTGCGTCAAGATCAGATAGTGAACGGTGTCGGTCAGGATCCCCCGGTACCAGTCGGGACCGACTTCCAGCGTCCCTGACCAATCACCAGAGCGAGGGCAGGATCCCCGCTCGTCTGTCCGACAGCGAGTCTACCCAAGAGGCCCCTGTTGCCTCCGTCTCGAGGGGTTCGGGTGACGAGTTGCCCAGGGAGGCTGATCCCGTAGTTTTTGCTTGTGAGTCCACCCTCTCCATATTGCGTTCCCCAGATCTTCTTCGGATCAGGGAGAGATATTCCCTTCCTGACGGTTACGCCCTAGCCGTAAACCCCGGCGGCGCGCACCTCTACGAGCCAGGGTTCGTCACCCTGTTCGAGGACGCTATGATAGCGGGCCTCCGACTACCCCTTCACCCTGTTGCCCGGGATGTCCTGATCTATCTCGATATCGCTCCCGGGTAGCTGGCTCCCAATGGGTGGAGATTTTTAATGGGGTGCATATCGCTGTGGCCTCAGGTGTTTGGGTACGAGCTTACCTTCCAGGAGTTTCTGTAGGCCCACCGGCCATTCTCTGTGCACCGGGAAGTGGGGTTTTTCTCGTTTTCTGCTCGTCCAGGTAGGAAAATTATTGACAAGTGCCCCAGCAACAACAAAGGGTGGAAGGGCAAATTCTTCCAGGTGTCCACCCTTCGCCTCTGCGACAGGGCTCCGGGGACCCAGCTGAGGACATCCTAGGCTGGGGAGTTGAGGGGTAAGACCGCCCATCTGACTTCGTTCGTTCTTTTGGTTTTAGGAGCGCGGTGGCTTACTAACTGATTTCGTTCCTCTGTCCACAGTTGGCTCAACAGAACCTCCCAAAATCCCTGAGTTGTGCCAAGCCAGGATCTGGGGCCTAGCAGAGTTACCCACCAGTGTTTGGAACGTGTTGTCCCGAACAGGGGATTTCATCGAGACCTATTCCCCCTAGGAGCCCATTCTAGCCCCCAGCTTTCACCCATCATCCCCGGTGAGCTTCCAGGTTACCTTACGTGTTAGCCCTGCACTTGTCTTTGTCGTTTCTTATACTTCTGACCGTGTGATCTTGTTTTTTTGCAGAAATGGCCCCCAAGCGCAATTTGGAGCAGCTGAGGGAAAGATAGGCTGCTGCCGCCTCTGCTGCTGCCACTCGGATGGCGGTCGCCCAGGGGAAGAGGCCAGCCACCGAGGCCCCGGGCGGTGAGCGCCCGCTCAGACGCATCCTCCACGGGACGGTTAACCGTTCGGATCCTATGGGGACATCGGCTCCCCAAATGCTAGCTGTTGAGGAGCCCTCACTTCGGGCTGATATTCCGTCTGGTCTGCCCATGGGCGGACCTGGTAAGGTCCGGGAGAGGCTAAAGTCTGTCCTTATCCCGAGCCAGGTGGAAGCATGCGCCGGGCTATCTCCCCAGGACTTCCAAGGGTGGCTATATAGTCTCTCTCATCTGGTAAGTGTTCTGTCTCCCTTTAAATATTGACCCGCTCCACTTTTATTTACCTAACCGATTTTCATCCTCTCGTCGCAGGTTGGCTGTATGGCCGCGGGGTCCGAGTCCCTTCTGTCTTCCCTAGCCGGGAGGGTCGGCGTCGCTGAAGCCGCCCTCTCGAAGGAGCGGGAAGAATTGCAAGTAGCGAAAGCCACCCTGGCCGCCGAGACGAGCAAAACAAAGTCGCTGGCCTTGAGTTTGGGTACGGCTCAGGCAGATCTGGCGGCTGCTCTGGCTGATTTGGAGGTTTCCCGGGCCCTCACAGCGGCAGCTGAGGCCCGGGCGAAGGCGGCGGCCGAGACTCCTGTTGCAGGGGCCCTGGAGGGTGCATTTGACGATGGCTTCTTCCAAGGTTACGACGATCTGAAGCGGCGGATAGCCCGGGATCATCTCGAATGGGTCCTTTCGGCCTATGAGGGGATTGACTCGGATTACTGGGATGTCGGTGAAGATCCTATATCCGGTGAAGCTCCTGTGGTCAGCGAAGATCCTGCGGCCATTACTGAGGCCGCTGAGCTCGCCCCAGGCGGAGGCATGGAGACCGGAGGACTTACCGCGCCAATGGAGCAGACTGGGGAAACCGAGGACATGGTCAATGTGGAAGTCTGAATCCCCGGTCCTGCCTTGCTTTTTTTATTTCGTTTGTAGTTGCTTTTCTATTTTGGGGAGGCTACTACAACTGACCCCCAGGCTTTGTACACTTTCTTTAATTAATGAAAAGACCCTTGAGGTCAGCCTTCCCTTCCATTAACTTTGTAGTATTTTTGTACTATGCCTTAACACTTGCTAGTATCCGTAGGATTTTGGGCGACCTAACACCTGCCTTAGCAAATGCTTCAGGACCTTAACCAACAGAACGCCTAGTCTTATTAACCTTTTTCGCCTGGAGCGCTGTAGGGACTAGCCCTACCTGGCATCTGGGATCGTCCGGTGTATTATAGGAGTACCCTGTACTTCCGTCCGGGTTATCTCGGCGTATCATAGGCGTATCCTGTTTTACGACCCGTGATGTATCTCTGATCACTGTAAGCGCTTAAGAAGATCTCCCAAGCTCTTGTAGTGACCGGTGTGATTCCCTGTTTTGGCCTAATGTTTCCCTGCCCCCCAAGCATTTTGCTAAGGCGGGAGTACAGGAACCGGTGACCGTAGGGAACCAACCTGGGACATGGGTGGTCGCAGGGTCATTTGAAGCTCGCCATCGTCGGCCACCTAGGGGTTCGCCCCCGTCGTCGGCTGAACCTAGTCGTCGGCTGAACCTAGGCAAAACTTTAGTTAATTTCCTGTTTAGGTCTAGTGTCCTCTTGTCCCCGACCGTCCTGTGAAGGCGGGGGCGGGCAGAGGGGCGACCATAGGAAACCGACCTGGAACATGGGTGGTTGCAGGGTCCTTTGGTGCCTGGGTTCGGAGCCCGAGGTCTTTTTCTGCCTTGGGGTTAGGCCCAAGGTCTTTTTCTGCCTCGGGGTTAGGCCCAAGGTATTTTTGTGCCTCGGGGTTAGGCCCGAGGTCTTTCTCTGCCTTGGGGTTAGGCCCAAGGTCATTTTGTGCCTCGGGGTTAGGCCCGAGGTCTTTGACAGGTTAAGCCCGAGGTCTTTTATGCATTACACGGTGTACTGACAGGAGTAAATTTTCAAAGTAGAACCATGTAACTTTATTTTAAAAAATAATAAACTATGCCAATCGTCCAATCAGAGCTACAAGAAAGAATTTTGCCTATTATACTAAACTCCCGTGGTCCAATGCTACTGATAGTACTTGCGGAGGTGCTGCACGTTCCATAGATGGGTGAGATCGTGCCCGTCCATGCTTTGTAGCCAGTACATTCCCGGTCGGTTAACCCGAATTATTTTATACTGGCCTTCCCAGTTTGCCCCCAACTTCCCGTGGCTTGGGATTCGGGTAGATTGGTTCACAGCCTTGAGGACGAGGTCTCCAACTTGAAAGCTACGGTGCTTCACCTTGTTATTGTAATATCGCGAGATCCTTTGCTTGTAAGCTGCCACCTTGAGATAGGCTTGGTCTCTTTTTTCTTCCACCAGGTCGAGTTCTGTCCTGAGGGCTTCACCATTGTCTGAATCGCTGAAGTTGGCCACCCGGTATGTCGGCAGCCCGAGCTCCGTGAGGACTACTGCCTCGAAATCGTAGGTTAAGGAGAATGGGGTCTCGCCGGTAGCCGCTCGGGGTGTAGTGCGGTAGGCCCATAAAAGGGTCGGTAGCTCTTCAGCCCACAGGCCTTTGGCGCCCTCAAGCCTTGTCTTAATAGAGTGCAAGATTGTGCGATTGGTTACCTCGGCTTGACCGTTGGCTTGTGGGTGCTCGGGGGAAGAGTAATGATTTAATATCCCGTACCCCGAGCAGAACTGTCTGAAGACGGGTGTATCAAATTGCCTGCCGTTATCGCTGATTAGGACTCGGGGAGTGCCGAACCTACTGAGGATGTTTCTTTCCACGAAGCTTTCCATTTTCCGCTCGGTTATTGTTGCCAAGGGCTCGGCCTCCGTCCATTTGGTGAAGTAGTCGACAGCTATCACGGCAAATCTAACTTACCTTTTCCCCGTTGGTAAGGGACCGACAATGTCAATTCCCCACTGGGCAAATGGCCAAGGACTGTGGATCGGTGTCTGGAGTTCTCCCGGTCGGTTGATCATGGGTGAGTACTTCTGGCACTTATCACACCTTCGTACATACTCCTGCGAATCTCGGGCCATGGTCGTCCAATAGTAACCCTATAATAGGGCCTTTCTGGAAAGCGCCCATCCTCCAACGTGGTTCCCGCACACACCTTCATGAATTTCGAACAGTATTGCTTGAGCTTGCGTAGGATGAACGCAGCGGAGGTACGGGATAGTGAATCCCTTCTTGTAGAGGACACCGTCGAGAATGTGGTATCGCGCCGCCCGGTATCTGACCCGCCTCGCTTCCTCTTTGTTGTCCGGCAACCTTCCTGTTATCAAGAATGTCACGAGTGGATCCATCCAACTAGGTCCCGGAGTGATCGAGTCGACCTCCATGCCCTCTGAGTTGATCACACTTGGCTCGAGTAGGAATTGTATCCTTATCCCGAGCAAGTCTGACTCAGATGACGAGGCGAGGCGAGCCAGCCGGTCAGCTCTAGTGTTTTCTTCTCTTGGTATCCGAGTGATGGAGAATCCTCGGAGCTGTTTTGAAATCGCCCGGATGAGGGCCAAATAGGCTACCATGATGTCTTCCCGCGCTTCGTATTCTTGGTTTACCTGATTGACTACGAGCTGGGAGTCACTGTAGCCCTGGACCTGTTGCGCACTCATTGAGACGGCTAACTGTAACCCGACCAAGAGGGCTTCGTACTCGGCCTCGTTGTTGGAAGCACGGAACCCAAACCTTAAGGCATATTCGAGCTGGATGCTGTCGGGGGTGGTCAGGATGATCCCGGCCCCACTACCTTGCTGGTTAGAAGAGCCATCGACATGTAGTACCCAGGTTGGGATGCCGGAGTGCAATCCGGGTGGTAGGGCTGGAGGTTCGGGTTCTTCGACCGGGTCTTCTAGATACATAAATTCGACCAGAAAATCTGCGACGGCATGTCCCTTGATGGCCGTCCAGGGTCGGTAAGTTACTTCGAACTCTTCCAGTTCCAAAGCCCACTTGACGAGCCTTCCGGACGTATCTGGCCGAGAGAGAATTCTGCGGAGAGGCTGATCGGTCAGGACTATAATGGCATGGGCCTGGAAGTACGGGCGGAGCCTTCGGGCTAAGGTGATGAGGGCGAAGGCCAGTTTCTCAATGCGGGAGTATCGGCTTTCCGCGCCCTGCAATGCCCGACTGGTGTAGTACACTGGGAACTGTATCCCATGCTCTTCCCGGATAAGTGCCGAGCTAACAGCCGACGGTGACACTGTCAAGTACAGGAACAATTCTTCTCCGGATGCGGGTGTTGATAGTAGAGGAGGAGAGGCCAGATACTTCTTGAGTTCCTGGAATGCCTCCTCACACTCCTCTGACCATTGGAACGCTTTGCGGAGGATTTTGAAGAACGGCAGGCACTGGTCAGTAGCTCGGGACACGAATATGTTTAGTGCGGCCACCCGTCCGGCTAGGCTTTGAACTTCCTTTTGTGGATTTGGGTGACCGCATGTTAATGATAGCTTTGATCTTCTCGGGGTTTGCTTTGATTCCCCGTCTGCTAACTAGATGACCGAGGAACTTGTCGGATGAGACACCAAAGGTGCATTTGGTCGGGTTCAACCTCATCTTGAACTTTCTCAAAATGCAGAAGGCCCCGGCCAAATGCTCGAGATGGTCGGGCTCGTCCCAGCTCTTGACCAGGAGATCGTCCACGTATACTTCCATGGATTTTCCGATCAAGTCTTTGAACATGGAATTGACCAGGCGCTGGTAGGTAGCCCTGGCATTCTTGAGGCCGAATGGCATGACTTTGTAACAATACGTGCCCTGGTCGGTGATGAATGATGTCTTCTCTTCATCCCTGGGGTACATGCTGATCTGATTGTACCCCGAGTAAGCGTCCATGAATGAGAGGAGTGAGTGGCCTGCTATTGAGTCGACAACGAGGTCTATCCTAGGCAACGGATAGCAGTCCTTGGGGCAGGCCTTGTTGAGGTCGGTGAAGTCGACGCACATTCTCCACTTCCCGTTGCTTTTCTTGACCAGGACCACATTAGCCAGCCAATCGGGATAGTGAACCTCCCGGATAGAGTTCACCTTTAGGAGCTTCTCGACCTCCTCACTCACTATTTTTTGTCTCTCGGGAGCCATGCCTCTTCGTTTCTGCTTCACTGGGCGGCAATCCGGGCTGACGTTGAGACGATGGGACATTACCCGGGGATCAATCCCGGGCATGTCCTCATGGCTCTAAGCAAAAACGTCTTGGTTTTGCTTTAGGAACTGGGTCAACCCTTCCTTCAAGGCGGGCTCCAGCAGGGCTCCTATGTTGACAGCGCGGCCTGGGTGTTCAGGATCCAGTACAACTTGCTCCATCTCCTCCATTGGCCCTATCACATCGCTCTGATCCCGGGGGTCCATTTCTTGGACGTTCAACGTTTCTGCGATTGCCCCCCGGCGTAACGAGTTAACATAACAACTCCGAGCAGCAGTCTGGTCTCCTCGCAAACATCCAGGTCCCTGGGAAGTTGGGAATTTCACGGTTAAGCTGTACGTGGAGACAACCGCCCGGGCCCTGTTGAGGGTCGGCCTTCCGAGGATGACGTTGTAGGCCGATGGGGCCTCCACTATCACAAAATTAGTCAGCACAGAAGCCTGCTGTGGGTAGGTCCCCATGAGAACTGGGAGCTCGATTGTACCGAGCAGCTGAGTGCTGGAGCCGTTAAATCTAACCAGGGGAGTAGCAACCGGCCGGAGCCGATCCCTGGCGATCCCAAGTTGATCGAATGCTGTTGTGAACATAATATCGGACGAACTGCCTGTATCCACTAGCACCCTTTAGACCATATAGTTGGCTATTGAAAGCGTTACTTGACACGACTTAAAATGTGTTCTCTGAAGAGTACGTCCAAGTGTAGACGGTCGCGTCGCGTTAAAAACCGGTAAGACCGGGTCGAATCTCAAAGGACGGAAGATAAAGGTAGAAAACTCTAGATTGAATCCTAAAATGAAATAAAAGATGATTTTTTTAAGATGGGGGTTGCTAACAGTCCTATAGAGTAAATAAAAGAAACAAGATAAAGTGAAGCGTTAACTTAACTAGGTAAAATTAAAAACCGTGAGATGAAATTAAATATGAAAAAGAATTGGGAACATGTGAGTCCACAAAGTACCAGCCACTACCATGATTTAACAAAAACGAACAGTTGGGGTTATGTCCTCAGAGTATTCTTTATTTCGAAAAATGATTAAGTTAAGCATTCTAGACACTAAGTATGTAAATCTTGCATACTTAGTGGTTTGTTGACCTAACGTATTTATGAAGGACTGAAATAAAAAAATTAATTAAAGCCATGAACAATAACTAACAAATTGAGTATGAAATATTTAATGTGTTTGTTATGAGTGTTCACTGAGTTAATTAATCAAAAGAACTCTTATTTCAAAATCAGATTGCAATTTGAACTAGAAAGATCGAATTGGACTTAGTTTCTGAAACAAAAGTTACTGGAATACAAAAAGGAGTAAACCCAAGTCATAAACATACCAATCGATTGACATACTGTCAATCGATTGACATGAAATGACTTTCAATCGATTGACCAGTATATCAATCGATTGACTTGGAATCTATGTCAATCGATTGGATTCTGTATCCAATCGATTGACATTGACTCTTTCACAGAATCATGGCAGTGGGCTGGGAACAATGTTTCTTCACATTATTCCCAACCAGGATCTACTCAAACATGTTTAACCTAATATAAGCAGAAATATTTCGAAGGAAATTATAACCAATAGGCATGGATTAAACTTTAAAAACAAGAAATTTCAAAAATCAAATTCAAATCAAACCAAAGTATCTCACAACTACAAAAGCAGCATAACAAGAATGTAAATGAACCTGAATTCCAACTGATTCGCAAAATACAAAAAATTCTCTAACTTGAGCTTTATTTTAATCTCAGAAAAACATGGAAATCCTACAAAACAAAACAAAAATGAGCTAACCCCCTCTCCTCTTCACTCTCCTCTATATATAATGTCAAATATACAGGCTAGAGGCGTCCAGGTTCATTCCATCACGGCTGGTCGTCGTCCTGATTGCTGAAATCTTGCACAATTAAAATAGACTGTTTCCAGTTTAAGTCAATCGATTGACAAAGATGTCAATCGATTGATTAATATGTCAATCGATTGATAAAGAGTTCAATCGATTGGTAAAGAAAACATGTCAATCGATTGATATTATGTCAATCGATTGGTATCCAGACTTCATCAATTTGTTTCTTGAGTTATTCCTTTCAACTTGTTATTCATTTTAACTTCAGAACCTGCATTCAAAGAGCTAAACACAACAACATACCACGAAAAAAATACATCATTGTGTAAAGAGACGAATTAAAACACAAGTGCAGTTAACACTAGGGAAATGGGGTTAAATCCAGTCAGTTTTTACTTCTTATCGAGCTAATATTAAGCTAATATCAGCTCTCATCACGACCCCCAACTAGCGCTTTGCTAGTCTCTAGCAATGAAGCGGAATTAACACAAACTAAGACGACCGACTATTGACGTTACAGTTTATTGAGCTAAAACAAAAGGGAAATCCTAACTCACTGTCGCAGGAATCGCGGTTGCATTTAGCGTTTGCAACAAGCCTTTGAACCCTTAGGTTAACCCTAATGGACGAGTTGTGTCTCGTGAAGGTTTTCAGAGAATTTACCCACAAAATTCAAATGTCAAATTGTCTAAACCCATCAAAGAACTTCAGTTTCTCTTTTATGCTAAAAATTCTGCTTAACAAGGACATGAATTCCTTTATCATGCTATGGAAGTAAACAACATGTTACAAAGTAACTATTCAAGTCAAACTACATCCATAGCCTTTATATATCCCTATGTGTGTGTGGAGAATTAACAACTACGATTGAAATCTTTTTCTTAGAATTATTTAGATTGACATGTTTAAAATTTCATAGTTTCAACTCAATACTCACACGGTTTACGCTCAAAATAAAAATCACTCTGAAATTGGCGTAAAAATTATGCACTCATAGTATGAAGCTCAAATGAGTAAATGTAGAGGCAATCAAACATGCTTACATACTAGACACTGAAGAACGCTTATTTGAGGTGCATGAGTCTCATGGATGGAATACCAATTACTACAGGAGTGATCTACTGTGAAAAACTCATTTCATACTCGAGATTTGTTAAAATTAATCCAGAATCCTGATGTTCCTCCGGAGATCACGTTGATGTGACCAAGTGGTGGCGGGGGCTGACCGGGAGCTTGGGCATCCTGCCGGGGCCGTCTGTCCGCCGTGACAAACTCGGCAAGATGTCCTTGCTCGATCAGCTTCTCGATCGCTATCTTCAATTTGAAGCAATCCTCCGTCTCGTGGCCGTGATCCCTGTGATAACGGCAAAACTTATCCCGGTTTCTCTTACGGGGCGGGGCTCTGAGTTTAGCTGGCTGCGGGAGCAGCCTCTGTGCCTCTGCGGCGCCCATCACCTCATGTATAGGCCGGGAAAGGGGTGTGAAAATCGTTGGGGGCTGGCCCCTAGCTTCTTTCTGATCTTGCTTTGGCTTCTTTTCCGGATTCTTCTCGAACCCCTCGCGCTTGCGCTTGGCCTTCGGGGATTCCTCTCCCGTTTGGCCGGCACGTTTCGCCTTTAGGAATTCCTCAGTATCTATATACACTGCACCAGAATAGGCGATTTGTCACTGCTCTGGGAGGTGACAAAGGGCCTTTGTCACTGCTCTCGACCGTGACATTTTCGGGGGTGACAAAAAATCTTTGTCACTGCCCATTTTAGGACCCCTTAAAGGGTTAATTTCCTTCCCTTTGTCACCGCTCCAAACCGTGACAATAATTTTAAATTTGTCACTGCTTGAGCAGTGACAATGTCAGTGACAATTTATGTAATTGTTACCTCCTGAAACAGTGACAAATAGTGGTGACAAATTATCAAATTTGTCACAACTTTCAACTTTATCGGTTTGTCACTGCCATGAACCGTGACAAATTTTGAAATTTTTTTTAAAAAAAAATCATATTTCTTTTAGTACCTGTACAATTGTAATCCAAAACAATTTAACTATAAACAAAACAAGTTGCAAATTACAATCAAATGCGAGTGCACTAATTAAACACCATTTGTTCAAATTAAAAAAAAAACACATTATTACAATCTATTCAAATTTGAAAATAAATTACAACAAATTACGGTCAGACCAACGAAAGTAGCCATGATAGCTTTGCCTTTGTCTCTTTGCTTCATTTTGGCCTCCGTTGCTTCACGTTTGATGAACTCATACCATTGACTAAGAGGGCTTTGCTCTTCATTCCAGGAAGGGGTACAACACCCTGGTAAATGTAAATCAATTAAAGGAAAACATAGCATATGAGAGAGTCCAATTGCTAATACAACAAAAAATCAGATCAAGTGATTAGATGGAACAGTTCACACATTTTGGCAATTAATTTCCACAAAAGGACTTTCTAGTTGCAATAGCATAGACTTCCCAAAAAAATTGATTTTCCATTCCAGTGAACAATTGTTCTTTGAATAAAAAGGAAATATTATTCAACTAGTAACTGGAATACCAAGTTGGTGACTTTGGACAACACCAATCATTGCAGCTTTGAAGGAATCCAATTATTCAGCGTTGCTAACGACCACATAAACATCATGAAATTTGAATTCTAACATGATCCGTGATTATTTCATCTCAATCAAATTTCATATGTAATTTCTTATATATATATATACATACACAGACAAGCTAGGAGAAGGTACGCGTAAGGTGTAATACCCTGTATTTTTGTAATATATTATATAACTAAGACCTTGTATGTTTCTTATACTTGTATGAGCTTGGCCTTACCCTTGGTATAATTTGGATACCAATCGATTGACAAGTTTTCCAATCGATTGACTTGCTTTGGATACCAATCGATTGAACTTTATCTCAATCGATTGATTGTATCAATCGATTGACACTGATGTCAATCGATTGGAGGTAGCTGGGCAGATTCTTTTGCTCTGGCTGGGGAGAAGCCACGTGAACACCTTTCCTCTATATAAACCAGCCCTCTTCCTGCGTATTTCTGTTTACAAAAATCAGAGAGAGTGAGAGGGAGGGTTTTGTGTGTGTTTATATATATATATATACACTCATATATATATACTCACATATATACATATATTCATACACTCACACACACACAGAGATGGACTGAGAAGAAGAAGAAGAAGACCAGAAAGAAGAAGAGAAGAGGGAGAAAGAGAAGAGAGAAGACAGAGAGCAGAGGAAGGAGAGGGAGGAGCCACCATTGAAGCTCCAAGCTTCAACACACATTCCCAAACACACCCTTAACGCCTAGGTGAGTTCTAAACTCACTTGGTAGCCTTACATTGATGTTATGACATGTTTGAATGAAGAAATGGAAGAGAAACTATGTATTTCCCGTTTATATGTTGCTGGGCAGTCTTCACTGTGAAGAAGACGAAGTGTCAATCGATTGAACTCCTACCAATCGATTGACATCTTTCATGTTCCAATCGATTGACACTATATCAATCGATTGACATCTTTTATGTTTCAATCGATTGACATTTTATGCAATCGATTGACATGGATTGTGATTCAATCGATTGAAACGTTTATCAATCGATTGACACTACATTTATACCAATCGATTGAACCTTCTTCCAATCGATTGATGCCACTTTTATACCAATCGATTGACAGTTACAGTTTACTGTTTTACTTGTTTAGATAATGTAATAACTGTTTAGTCGTTTATTTACTGTTCAATATTTCCCAGCATGCTTTATTATTGTAATACGGACATGATAACGAGTTAATGCAGCATAGGATCGTAGTAATAACAAGACTATCTAATAATGTTTATAATGTTAGATAACGGAATAGTTGTGAATCCTTTGGAGTTAACGTTCATTTCATTCAGAGTAGTCGGGCCACATTGGGATTGTCATGTATCGAAAATAGAGTTGAACTTAAGTAGGTTTGCTAAGATTCGGGAATCTTGCGTGGGCGGGCTTTGGTCGATCATATGTTCTTAAAAGCGGTAGACAGACGAAGGTGTCTATGACTTGCGGTGAACCGGACCATTTTCCCTAAGATAGCCAGATGATCTAATCATATATTCTTAAAAGCGGTAGACAGACGAAGGTGTCTATGACATGCGGTGGACCGTGATCACTGGTAGACGTCGCTAAGTCGTGGCATAGAATGATGTACTGTTGTTTAAAGCATTATATCCCTGACATGCGGTGGACTGTGCATATGTTCTTAAAAGCGGGGGATGGACTAACGTGGTATCCATGACATGCGGTGAACTGTGCATATGTTCTTAAAAGCGGTGGATGAGCAATGGTGTGTTATAGAGTTGAACTACTGTCGAGTCTGTCTCCCCTATCTAGACGTGTTTTCGGTCTTATAATGAGTAGAACATTAGTGATCGGATAATTGGTTTGATTAAAGGAGTTACCCTTGCTGAACTCTAATTTGGTTACGGCTTATAGCTTGTAATAACTTCACTAGTTGATACCCTGTTAGTATCTAACTCACTCAGCTTTCATTAAGCTGACGGCGTTTATGCCGCTGGACATTTCTACGTTCCAGCGCACCCTGGTTATGACTATACAGGTGAAGGGCCTGCAGGAGAGGACTACTGTGCCGGTGACGGAGTTCCGGTGGAGGATTTTCCCGACGGAGGTCAGACCGAAGAAGACTACTACGCCGAGGACTACCTTTATGCCAACTGAAGACTAGACTAGAATTGTAGCTAATTATCTTTACCGTTTTAGAACCTTTTTGTAGTCAGGCATATGTTGCCTTGACATTCGTACTTCCGCTGTTTTATATTTGATTCGAGACTCTGATATGTAATAGTTAGTAACTTCTGTTGACTTTATGTTATGTTGTGACCAGAACCTTGACTTCATTGTTGTTACGCTATTACTTCTTGTTGCTTAGTACTGCGTGGTGTGGACAATCATGTGACTTCACCCGTCATTCCCAATGGACCCATAAAGGAAATTTATTTTTCTCTATTTATGCCGTTTCGGGGCGTGACAGGATTCTTGGTATCAGAGCCTAGGTTGTATACCTTTTCGCTCACAGATTGTCCCACACCATCTGGTCCTAGAACCTTGAAATTCTATAGGTGAGTATTAAGATTAGTTCTGACTTAAGGTAGTTCCTTTTCAGGTAGCATGGCACCGCCGCTGTTCGTTCCAGACGAGTTCGGAGGACACTATGTGTATGAGAGGAGTATTGCGCCAGCAGACCCAGAGTACTATGTCTGGAAGGTTAGACAGAGAGCTATTGCAGAGATAGAGCGAGACATGCGGATTGAACAGCAGAGATTTGGGACCCAGGACCCAGAAGTGATACGTCAGGAGATGATCTACCGCAAGGAGACCCTCAAACGCATCGAGGAGGATTCTCTACTGATGTTACGAGACCGTTCTTCGTACCAGGTTCTACTTGCAGAGGTTAGAGCAGCACCTCCACCCCCACCGGAGGAAGACATGGCTGATGCACCCCCAGCAGATGAGGATCCGGAGGATGATGATGAGAGCGATGGCGAGGATGAGCCAGAGGATGCAGATGAGGAGATGGAGGATGAGGAGGACGAGGACACCGATGACGAGGAGCCGGAGTATGATCCAGAGGAGGAGGACCCTGTGGACCCAGCCGGTATGGACGTGCCAGTTGGCGTAGATATTGTAGTTGCAGAGGGTTATCCGATAGAGGGAGAGGAGGTAGCCACAGATAATGATGCAGGTGATGATGCAGTGGTTCCAGTCTTACCAGGAGGAGTTATAGCACAGCTAGCAGTTGAGTGGGCCGCAGAGATGGCTGCACATCCCCATGGATTTGAGATCGGAGCACCGGAGTTGGCACAGGCTATGGTACAGGCTGAGGCACTTGCAGCCGCATTTGATGCAGCCCAGGCTGACATGGCTGCTGATGCAGGAGATTTGGGAGCTATTGTGGAGCATGATGGACCCGAGCTAATTGAGGATGTTGTGATAGAGGATGAGGACATGATGGACGATGATGACATGGATGAGGATGATGTTTTGTCTGAGGTTGCCCCAGAGGACGAGGCTTCCATCTATGGATCCGATGTGGACAACTTTTGAGTCCAGTACCTTTAAGACTTAGACTTTTACGTTTGACTTTAGGACATGTTGTCCACTCACTTTTGACGCTTACATAGACAGCTATTGACCGTAGCCTTTTTGTATAGGTAGCCACCAGTAGTGGTTTTGTGTACATATTTCTTTTGTTTAGATCTTGTATAGGATCATGTACTACGCGGTACACAGATGATCTGTTGTGTACTCCGTTGTACATCTTTTGGGTATATATATATGGCAGATCATTTCTCTTGATTATTTCTGTTATCGTCTCATTATTATGTTATGGTTGTGATTTTGATCCATGTTATGCCTTCTGTTATTTTAGTACGATCATTTCCCCGAGAAGATTGTCAGCTAATCGTTAGATCCTTCATAGGTACACCTCACACGGATCACTATGGTGGGACCCACAAGGAACCAAGCACGACTGGGAGCACCCATTCCTGAGGGTATGGACCCAACTGGAGTCTTCGAAGCTTTCATACAACGGATGGAGCACATCGGCGATACCTACAATCATGCCACCAACGGCAATGGCAACAACCACTTTGTCCCTCCAAGGCAGACAGGCGATAAGCTGTTAGAACGATTTCGTGGCCTGCGACCCGAGAAGTTCGACGGCATGGCAGAGTCCTGGAAAACAGAGCAATGGATACGAGAGTTGGAGCTAATCTTTGAAGCCCTGGAGTGCAGTGAGCTTGATAAGAGACGTCTAGCCGCATTTCAACTGACTTACTCCGCCGCGGACTGGTGGGAGGCCGAGAGAGCCACGATTGGGATTGACGCTGCAAGGAGAATGCCTTGGGAAGCATTCAAGACTCGATTTCTCGAGAAGTACTTCCCTGAGGACGAAAGAGATCAACAAGAGAGGAATTTCCTGAGTCTAACCCAAGGAAACTGGACAGTCAGGGAGTATACTACACAATTTGAGCGACTTTCTCGTTTCGCTCCGCATATGATAGACACCTCCGTCAAGAAGGTCAAGCGATTCCACCAAGGACTCAACCCACACCTCCGGCACATGATAATAGGCCATCTGGGCCAGTCATTTGAAGGGATTGTCCGTCTTGCTTCAAGTTTGGAGAAGGATGCTTACCCTGTACAAGGACCACAAGTGAATCGACCTCCACCCAGGACCTTCCAACCAAGGAACTTTCCTGCGCAATCATCAAGGAACAATCAAGGATGGAAACCCCAGACCAACAACTATCAGGGAACTAAGCGCACTTGGGATGGGACAAGGAAGCCCCAAGCTAATTTTCCTCGACAACAGAATCAACAGCGAGGACCACCTCAGGCACAGCCCGCCGCCCAGCGACAGAACACTGATGGATGTTTCAACTGTGGAGTGCCTGGACATATTGCAAGGTATTGCACAGCCCCCAAGACCAACCGCCGTAATGACCTCGTCTGCCGCAACTGTAACAAGCCTGGTCACATAAGCAAAGATTGTCGAGCACCACGTGGAGGCTACTATGGAGCGCCTGCTCAAGGACAGCAAGGACAGGTTAGGGTGAATGCCATCATCCCTGACAATGCAGGGTATAATGCTGAGGAACAGCAGAACTTGGAAGGTACACTCATTTTATTTCACTGTCAAGTTAGAGCTTTGTTTGATACCGGTGCCGCCCGTTCTTTCATAGCTATTAAGATGGTACGTGATTTGGGTTTGTTACCCCTAGCACTTGAGCCGACCCTTAATGCCGTTTCGCCCTTGGGAGTATCCGTTAAGTTAGGTAAGGTGTGCAAGGATTGTCCCTTGACACTAGAGGATAGGAAATTTCCAGCAGACTTGATAGTCCTGTCAATGTCTGAGTTCGACGTGATCCTAGGAATGGATTGGCTTACTAAGTATGGCGCTAACCTGGATTGTGTTAGTCGGACCATTGTCTTTTCGACGCCTGATTGCCCGCAGATCAGATTTCAGTGTCAACCGTTGAGCGACATGTTTATCACGAGCTACCTATCCACGATTAAGACTTCAAGCACGGATCTTACTATCAACCAGATCCCCGTTATTCGAAACTTTGAAGATGTATTCCGAAGTATCTCAGGACTTCCGCCGAAGAGAGAGATAGACTTCTGCATTGAGTTAGCACCCGGAACGTTGCCGATTTCCAAGACCCCGTATCGGATGGCGCCAATAGAAATGCTAGAATTGAAGAAGCAAGTTCAGGAACTTGAAGATTTAGGTTTTGTTCGCCCGAGTACATCACCTTGGGGAGCACCAGTTTTATTTGTGAAGAAGAAGGACGGAGAGCTACGACTCTGTATCGACTACAGGGAGCTGAACAAGGTCACGATCAAGAATAGGTATCCACTTCCCCGGATAGACGACCTGTTCGATCAACTACAAGGATCAAGGATATTCTCAAAAATCGATTTGCGTTCAGGATACCATCAATTGCTAGTTCGGCCGAAAGATATACCGAAAACTGCCTTCAGGACGAGATATGGACACTACGAATTTCTAGTGATGTCTTTTGGATTGACTAATGCCCCGGCAGTATTCATGGACCTAATGAATAGAGTATTCAGACCCTATCTGGATCAATTCATTATAGTATTCACCGACGACATTCTAATTTATTCAAGGACGGAAGAAGAACATAAGAAGCATCTACAAATTGCTCTACAGACTCTCAGAGACAATAGTCTGTATGCGAAATTCAGCAAATGTGAATTCTGGCTTCAGGAAGTTAAATTCCTGGGACATGTGATATCACAGGATGGGATTTCCGTAGACTCATCTAAGATCGATGCAGTCTTGAGCTGGAACAGGCCAACCAACGCGACCGAAGTTAGGAGTTTTCTAGGATTGGCTGGGTATTACCGGAAATTTGTGGAAGGATTCTCTAGAATCGCAGGACCGTTGACAAGCCTGACTAGGAAGGAGACGAGGTATGAATGGACTGATAGACATGAGGATGCATTTCGGGAATTGAAGGAGAGACTAACCTCAGCACCCGTACTTGCGATACCTAAGAGTGGTGGACAATTCATAATCTATAGTGATGCATCACACCAAGGACTTGGTTGTGTGCTAATGCAAGAGGGGAATGTCATCGCATACGGATCAAGACAATTGAAGCCGCATGAGAAGAACTATCCGACACATGACTTAGAACTAGCCGCAATCGTGTTCGCCCTGAAGATTTGGAGACACTATTTGTATGGAGAAAAGTTCGACTTGTTCTCAGATCATAAGAGCTTAAGGTACCTGTTCTCTCAGAAGGAGTTGAACATGCGACAACGGAGATGGATGGAACTACTCAAGGACTACGACTTCTCTTTGCAATACCACCCGGGTAAAGCAAATGTTGTAGCCGACGCTCTGAGCCGGAGGCCACGCCTTTTGGTTGCTTCGATTTTGATTAGAGAATGGCGAGCAATGGAGACGTTAGCCGAATTCGACCTTCGACCAGTGGAATCAGGAGAAGGACAACACCTTGGATGTCTTGTTGTACAACCGACTCTCATCAGCCGCATCTTGGAAGCTCAACAGTCGAACGAGGATTTAAAGTTATGGTTTGCCAAGATGTCCGCAAAGGAACCAGAGATATGGAGTATTAGTACGGACGGAGCGCTGAGATGCAAAGGTAGACTCTGTGTGCCAAATAACGATGGTCTCAGGAAGAACATTCTGGACGAAGCACACAAGTCAAGGATGACTATCCACCCAGGAGGAAACAAGATGTATAAGGACTTGAAGAGAAACTTCTGGTGGCAAGGAATGAAGCGAGAAGTGGCCGAGTATGTATCGCAATGTCTTATTTGCAAACAAGTGAAAGCGGAGCATCAGAAACCACCTGGACTCCTACAACCGCTACCGATTCCCCAATGGAAATGGGAGCACATCACCATGGATTTTGTGGTTGGATTGCCGAAATCTCAACAAAACCACGACGCTATTTGGGTAGTAGTGGATCGACTCACCAAGTCAGCACATTTTATCGCCTACAGCATGACGTACCCTGTTGAAAGATTGAGCCGGATGTATCTACAGCAAGTAGTGCGACTGCACGGTGTACCTGTCTCAATAGTTTCAGATCGAGATTCACGCTTTACCGCAGAATTCTGGAAGAGCCTTCAGGCAGCAATGGGAACTTCATTGAACTTGAGTTCAGCCTTTCATCCACAGACAGACGGTCAGACAGAACGAGTCAATCAAGTGATGGAAGATATGTTGCGAGCCTGTGTCATTGAATTCGAGAGTTCATGGGAGACGCATCTACCTTTGATCGAGTTTGCCAACAACAACAGCTACCACACGAGCATAGGGATGGCACCATTTGAAGCCTTGTATGGAAGACCTTGCCGATCGCCGCTATGTTGGGCCGAAGTCGGAGATACTCAACTACTTGGGCCCGAGATGATTCGAGAAACCAGCGAAAAGATCCAGATTGTACGAGAGAAGATGAAGACAGCGCAATCTAGACACAAGAGCTACGCCGACAAGCGACGGAAAGATCTAGAGTTTGCAGTTGGAGATCATGTACTACTTAAAGTCTCGCCAGTTCGAGGTATCGTCAGATTCGGACAGAAAAGAGGCAAGCTATCGCCGCGATTCATCGGACCGTTCGAGATCCTAGAACGTGTTGGGAAGGTTGCTTATCGACTTGCGTTGCCGCCAAAGATGTCAGGAGTGCACAACGTTTTCCACATCAGCATGTTGAGGAAATGTGCCCACGACCCAGCGCACGAGATCAGTTTTGAAGATATCGAGGTGAACGAGAACGTGACCTACAACGAAGGACCAGTGCGTATTCTAGACCGAGGAGTGAAGAAGCTCAGAAACAAGGAGATTCCGCTAGTGAAGGTTCAGTGGAAGCACCACGACGAAGGAGAAGCTTCATGGGAGCTGGAGTCGGAGATGCAAGAGAAGTTTCCATTTTTGTTTTAACCCAGTTTATTTCGGATTTCGGGGACGAAATCTTTTATGAGTGGTGGATGATGTAATACCCTGTATTTTTGTAATATATTATATAACTAAGACCTTGTATGTTTCTTATACTTGTATGAGCTTGGCCTTACCCTTGGTATAATTTGGATACCAATCGATTGACAAGTTTTCCAATCGATTGACTTGCTTTGGATACCAATCGATTGAACTTTATCTCAATCGATTGATTGTATCAATCGATTGACACTGATGTCAATCGATTGGAGGTAGCTGGGCAGATTCTTTTGCTCTGGCTGGGGAGAAGCCACGTGAACACCTTTCCTCTATATAAACCAGCCCTCTTCCTGCGTATTTCTGTTTACAAAAATCAGAGAGAGTGAGAGGGAGGGTTTTGTGTGTGTTTATATATATATATACACTCATATATATATATACTCACATATATACATATATTCATACACTCACACACACACAGAGATGGACTGAGAAGAAGAAGAAGAAGACCAGAAAGAAGAAGAGAAGAGGGAGAAAGAGAAGAGAGAAGACAGAGAGCAGAGGAAGGAGAGGGAGGAGCCACCATTGAAGCTCCAAGCTTCAACACACATTCCCAAACACACCCTTAACGCCTAGGTGAGTTCTAAACTCACTTGGTAGCCTTACATTGATGTTATGACATGTTTGAATGAAGAAATGGAAGAGAAACTATGTATTTCCCGTTTATATGTTGCTGGGCAGTCTTCACTGTGAAGAAGACGAAGTGTCAATCGATTGAACTCCTACCAATCGATTGACATCTTTCATGTTCCAATCGATTGACACTATATCAATCGATTGACATCTTTTATGTTTCAATCGATTGACATTTTATGCAATCGATTGACATGGATTGTGATTCAATCGATTGAAACGTTTATCAATCGATTGACACTACATTTATACCAATCGATTGAACCTTCTTCCAATCGATTGATGCCACTTTTATACCAATCGATTGACAGTTACAGTTTACTGTTTTACTTGTTTAGATAATGTAATAACTGTTTAGTCGTTTATTTACTGTTCAATATTTCCCAGCATGCTTTATTATTGTAATACGGACATGATAACGAGTTAATGCAGCATAGGATCGTAGTAATAACAAGACTATCTAATAATGTTTATAATGTTAGATAACGGAATAGTTGTGAATCCTTTGGAGTTAACGTTCATTTCATTCAAAGTAGTCGGGCCACATTGGGATTGTCATGTATCGAAAATAGAGTTGAACTTAAGTAGGTTTGCTAAGATTCGGGAATCTTGCGTGGGCGGGCTTTGGTCGATCATATGTTCTTAAAAGCGGTAGACAGACGAAGGTGTCTATGACTTGCAGTGAACCGGACCATTTGCCCTAAGATAGCCAGATGATCTAATCATATGTTCTTAAAAGCGGTAGACAGACGAAGGTGTCTATGACATGCGGTGGACCGTGATCACTGGTAGACGTCGCTAAGTCGTGGCATAGAATGATGTACTGTTGTTTAAAGCATTATATCCCTGACATGCGGTGGACTGTGCATATGTTCTTAAAAGCGGGGGATGGACTAACGTGGTATCCATGACATGCGGTGAACTGTGCATATGTTCTTAAAAGCGGTGGATGAGCAATGGTGTGTTATAGAGTTGAACTACTGTCGAGTCTGTCTCCCCTATCTAGACGTGTTTTCGGTCTTATAATGAGTAGAACATTAATGATCGGATGATTGGTTTGATTAAAGGAGTTACCCTTGCTGAACTCTAATTTGGTTACGGCTTATAGCTTGTAATAACTTCACTAGTTGATACCCTGTTAGTATCTAACTCACTCAGCTTTCATTAAGCTGACGGCGTTTATGCCGCTGGACATTTCTACGTTCCAGCGCACCCTGGTTATGACTATACAGGTGAAGGGCCTGCAGGAGAGGACTACTGTGCCGGTGACGGAGTTCCGGTGGAGGATTTTCCCGACGGAGGTCAGACCGAAGAAGACTACTACGCCGAGGACTACCTTTATGCCAACTGAAGACTAGACTAGAATTGTAGCTAATTATCTTTACCGTTTTAGAACCTTTTTGTAGTCAGGCATATGTTGCCTTGACATTCGTACTTCCGCTGTTTTATATTTGATTCGAGACTCTGATATGTAATAGTTAGTAACTTCTGTTGACTTTATGTTATGTTGTGACCAGAACCTTGACTTCATTGTTGTTACGCTATTACTTCTTGTTGCTTAGTACTGCGTGGTGTGGACAATCATGTGACTTCACCCGTCATTCCCAATGGACCCATAAAGGAAATTTATTTTTCTCTATTTATGCCGTTCCGGGGCGTGACATAAGGTGCGTGGTCATGGTATGTTTCCAGGTACATTGGATGAGTAACCTGTGTAGGAGGGCTAACGAATGCACCAAATACGCGTAGAACTTGTAAAACTTAAAAGCTACAACTAAATGTCAACATCCTCTGTCTAGCAACAATTAGCATATACATGCATTGTTAACAAGTTTGTAAAAAATTGTATACAAGTTTCTAAAAAAAAAAAAGGCACAAAAATTCAATTAATATATTTATAAATAAACCTCTAAAGTCTTAAATGAGCAGCATGGTTTAAACTTAAAAATTGCAAAAGCTATGGTAAGGTAGTGAGGGACTTGGGCTACAGGGAGTTTCAGAAAATCCATCCTTAATATATTCACCCTTTGTTCAAACTATTGTTGTGTAGAATGAATGTGATGTTATCAAATGTTCTCATGTGACAGATTCCTATTAGGATACCCAACATGGAAGACCTTTGTTTACCATGGGTATAGAGTTTGTGCAATATCAGTAAACCCAATTTTCTCAAGGATCACTAGCAAATTACCATAATCAAAAGTTCAAAAGAAGTTTCACATTTATGAAAATCAATTCAGCTTACCAGCTGTGTCATGCTATCAAATTCCTTCACAGCATCAGTGAACTTTGCAGCATCTTCGTCATCAACTGCAGCAGCCAAATCCTACGGTAGAAGAGCAATTTTCCATATTAAGCTAAGTTTCTGTTAAGAGAATCAAATGTAAAAGATACAAGTTTTACAACGCTGTAACATACCGACAGTAATTTGTACACACGCGTCCCAGAAAAAGTTGGATCAAGTTCCTGCAAATCCAAACCCAGTGTTACAATATACCGAATCCATAAAGTGAAAGTGTAAGATGCTTCGAATGAGTCAAAAATTAAACGACACCTTTCTAGAGTTATTCCCTTCCTCTTTTCTAGAGTTTCCATTATATTTTACAAATTTTTAGTCACCAAGGTTATTTAAGCATGTATGAGAACACCTGGAGAGAAATAGTTTTCCTTCTCGTTTTCCTTTCCCTTTCTATTTCCTTGTCTAAATCCATAAACCAAACAGAGCCTAAGGAAATTGGTTTATTTCTCCTTTTCCTTTTCATTCTCTAAGTCTACAAACCAAATATTGCTCGCTACTATGTTCCTATTATTTTCTTGATCTAGAAACTAAGAAGTTAATTAATTAACCTTTTGGTGAGATAGTGCTTAATCATAGACAAAGGTCACTAGAATTGACAAAGTAGTCAGCTCTACAGTTCTGGAATTTTTACCTAACTTGGCTTGTGATGAATTAATGAGTATGTGGAGATTTAAACCACTAAACATGAAGCTTGGCCTCTGGTTTCCTTTCAAATAAGTGTTAATAAACAACTTTTACTTAGAAATGAAAATCCAAAATCAATGGGAAAGAGGGGTTTTGAAATCACTTTTGAACACTACATGAAAGGTGTATATTTCAGATTTAAAACAGTGACATCCAACCCTTAAAAGGTGATCTTAAAATTTCAGATTAGGGACGTGAACATGGGCTGTACGTGGGCTGTTGTATGCGTGCTGTGCTGTTGTGCATGTGTGATTCAAACATGGACTGCTGTGCACGTGGGCTGCTGTGTGCGTGCTGGGCTGTGTTGTACTGCTGTGTGCTGTCCACGTGGGTTGTGCACGTGCTATGTTGTACTACTGTGCACGTTGTACTGTGTTGTGCTGTGCTGCTGCTGTGCACATTCTGTGCTGCGCGTCGTGTGCAGTGCTGCTGGTGTGCACGTATACTAGTGTCTTTGGCAATCCATAGTGCAATGAAAGGTTAAAATCTATAAAGCATGAGTAATTGGATAAGGGGGATTATATCGTATTTGAACCGGCTTGATACTCAGAGAAATTTCTCCATTAAACAACACTAAGCATAGCAACAAGCAAGAGCTGCAAGAAGCTACCTCTACAAGTGGCAAAACAAATACCACGTACCAGGAAAGAAAATTGCTATTCCTACTCAAAATTCTTAGTGTTGTTATTTTCTACAAGTTTCATGTAGGTTCATATTTTCTCAACAACTGCTATTCCTACGCAAAATTCTCGCAAAGATGTCGTAGTTTAAATAACATATCTAATTTGAAAGAAAAAATAATAATAAATTGGATATTGCTAGGTCAAATGAGCTGAAAACAAAAAATGCAAAAGAATAAATTTCTAGACTACAAATAAAACAAAGACCACACATAAAACAACACATACAAGAAATTGAGTACGTGGTATGTGCGCGTGCTGTGCTGTGCACATATGCTGTGCTGCATGTCGTGTGCAGTGCTGCTGCTATGCACGTGTGCTGTGCTGCTGTGAACGCATGTTGTACACGTGTATTGTGCTGTGATGTGCTGCTGGGCCTATCTTTCTCGCATCTGTTACTGTCATCCTGATATCCAACATAATTCTAACATGTCACAACCATCACTACCCTAAAAAATATTGATTGTTCTGTCCAAAATTATGTTTAAATGTTGGGGCAACATGAAATCCTAGTCAAGTTGAAGATCAAGACAGTACAAATATTGCTTAGTATTTGCAATTGAGAATTTGAACAAGTATTCCTATATGCAATAATGATTATCCAAGCAATAAACATCAAATAATGACTTAAATTCTTCTTAAAATAAGCACTTCTTTGCAATAAACTTAGAACCAAGCAAGCATCACCTGCATAATTCCTATATGCAATAATGATTATCCAAGCAATAAACATCAAATAATGACTTAAATTCTTCTTAAAATAAGCACTTCTTTTCAATAAACTTAGAACCATGCAAGCATCACCTGCATAATTGCTTTATTTAGCTTTGAATGAAGACTGGATCATAAGTCTTTGATACTTTTAGGAGGCCATATCTACAAACACATAAAATAGAAACTAAAACCAAACCATGCCACGCAACATAAGAAACCACAAGAAATTATGTAGTATAACACAATCAAGATGAATAAGTCTCCATACACATCTACATGTTAAAAAACAACACATCTACATGTTAAAAAACAACCTTGCCTCCCCTGTGAAACAAAGCCAACTTCTTTATTGACTTTGGTAAAAAAAAAAGTACCCTGGCCTTTTTCATTTTCACTCGGAACTTTGGGATCTAACCTAGGTGTGAAGTACATGCACTCATTTCAAGGTGGTGCAACACTTCTTAGTTTGGGCCTCATATTTGTCTATATACCATGTTCGTATGTTGGCACCATGTTTTATGTGAATCCATGTTTGAAGAACATCACACCAAAGTCGATATGGTTTTATTATGTTTATCGCATCGGAGGTTATGTTCCTTTATGCTCTTTTATGAGCTTCTTCTCATTCTTCTTTGGGACGTACAATAGAGGTCAGAGGTATTTGTCCCCTAAAAGGGATTAGGTTTTTTAGATTGTTGGGAAATGCTTTTTCTGATTGCCCTTATTCTCATTCCATCCAGAGCTGCTGTAACTTGGGCTTATCATGCTATACTCGCGGAAAAGAAAAGGCGAGAAGTTTATGCTTTAGAAGCTAGCATTTATGGAGGTTGATACAAACGATCAGGTGCCCACAACTTGCCTAGAATCTTTTTCCAATTGGAATAATCCAATTTTGCTATTATACTAGCATACCGGTATAGTCCCCAATGATGTATTTGGTATGAAAGATTGAAACAAAGGAAAAGAAAGGAAGGGGAGGTTTTCAAAATCTAGACAGTTACTGTCCCTTTCAAACAAGAGAAGGAATCTTCTCTTTCTTCGCTCTCCACTTCCACTTTAAACTAATAAAAAAAAAGAGAATTAATTCTTTCTTCTTTGTTCCTTTTATTCTTTTCTCTACATTTCTACCATTTGAAAATACGGTGTAAATGAAACAAGGAGTTTGAACTTTGTTGGACTCACCAATTCTCATAATTGAAAGGAACAGCCACCACATATTCAGTCCGCAACACAAAACGAAATACGAAACAATCACAACTCAGCAGCACGCCCATTCCAATCAACATCATAAGTCAAATGTGGATTTTTCAACTTATTGGCACAACATGTAATTGAACTTAGAATGAGGTTTGAAATTTGCCAACTTGATTTCAGATGATCTCAAGCATGAAACAGTATGAACCAATCACACTTGCAGTCATTTAAGAAAAAGAGGTGCTGTAAGGATGAGGATCTACAAAACATAAAAACTTGAACAACATTCTTGAACTTTGAAATATCCCTGACCATGGGCATTCAAATTAATACCCAGAAACTGCAATAAAGCATGACAGCAGAAGATGTGATAGGCAAACAGACACGTTGACACAACAAAACCCTGAAAAGATTTGCATGTCGACATTGCAGGAAAAGTGACACCTACACGTTACCTTTATAGAAGTGTCAGTGCTTCCTAGTCTGAGATTCATGTTCAGTTCAACTTTGACTAAGAAATATTCTTGAAATCAAATGAAATTAATTTATGAAATGTCAATTTCATATAGAATGTCAATATTATTGCGTTGATCACACAAACAAAGTGCAGAAATCAGCAAAACCCCTAAGAACAGTGTCGACAAAGAAAAACAAACGCAATCAACACCACAACAGATTAAACATGGTAGGTTCAAGATCATGCCTAACAATTAAAAAAAGAAAAAGAAAAAAAGAAAAAAAAATGGGTATGTTCAAGATTATGAGAGAACAAAGTGGAACAAGTTACAAACCTTCTTTCCTTGAATTCATTCATCAAGTTCAGGAACTCAACAAACTTCTGCATGTTGTCCCGAAATGCAAATTTGACTGAACTGACGTACGCGATTGCTTCCTCCTATCCTGGATCCGGTAGTTCTTCCTCGCACGCACAAGAAATGTGTGTCAGTGTGCGTGTGTGTGTGTGTGTGTATATATAGGTATATATTAGATATAAATCACATATATAAGAATGTAGATTTTCACCAGAGAGATTCAAGTTTCTGAAAAATGAAAAAGAAATTGAAAACATTAGTAGAAGAAACAATGACTCACGAGTCAGAATCAGAGGCTAAAAAGGGCTTTTCGAGTTTAGCCATTGAGAGTGATGAGCAAATAGCAACTAGAAGATTCTTCAACAACCATAAACCAGTGATGTGTGTTTGTTAGCGATTCTCTCGCTCTCTCCCTCTTCTTCTTCATCATTAGATGAGATGATAAGTGGTGGGCTTTGCTTGTCCAAGAAGGGTACTGCATCAACTTTTTTGGGCCATTACTTCCACCCATAGCTTCTTTGTAAACCAGAAAACCCTAATTCAGAACACTAAGATCACAGAGAGAGAGAGAGAGAGAGAGAGAGAGAGAGAGAGAGAGGGAAGAGAGTGTTACCTTATGCTAGGGCTTCGATCGACAGAAATAAAGGAAGTGAGTAGGGTTTGAGTCTTCTTGGCAAGAATGACTCGTCATCTTCGAGTCCTCATCTAGTGAGAAGGGGGATGGAGAATAGTCATAAGAGATGAGAGAAGAAGAGGAGGAGAAGGAGGAGGAGGAGGAGGAAGAGGTGGTGGCGGCTAGGTTAAATTTGGGGATTTTAGATAGAAAGAGAGGTGAGGAGAGAGGGAACCCCCAATACTGAAAAGAAAGAGAGGGAATGTCTAATGTTCGGTCCTAGGGGGAAACCAAGTATTTGGGAGGGAGGGGGGTGTGTTTGGGAGTCCATATTTGTCACTGTGGGGGGGGGGGAGTCATATTTGTCACTGTTAATAACAGTGACAATTTCACAATAAACATTGTCACTGCTTATAGCAGTGACAAAGGGTTACTTTTGTCACCAATTCTATTTGTCACTGTCGCAAACAGTGACAATTTTGTCACTGGCTTTAGCAGTGACAAATCTAGCGAAAATAAGGGTGACAAATCTGTTGTTTTGGTGTAGTGATACTTTCCAACTCTTTCCGAGAGCTCCACCAGGGTTGCCGGTCGGTCGCGATGGAACGACGTGGCCACCTTGGTGTGTTGGACTCCCGAACAGAAGGCCATGATGGCGGCCGTTTCGTTGAGGTTGCGGATCAAGAGCCTCTGCTGGTTGAAACGATCCACATACTCCCTCAAGGATTCCCCCTTGCGCTGCTTGACAGCTAGCAACTGGGTGTCCGGTTGTGATCGGTCGAGCATCCCGACAAACTGGCTGATGAAAAGTTTGCCGAGGGCTTTGAAATTGTCCACCGTCCGAGGCTTCAAAGCGTGGAACCACTGTGCGGCGGACCCCTTGAGAGTGCTGGGGGAAGGCCAGGCATAGTAGTTCGTCTGTCGTTGTGACCAGCGCCATCTGCGCCTTATAGGTGCGAATGTGGTCTACCGGACTCCCGGTACCGTCGTATGAGCTAAGGTGTGGGGGTTTGAATTTTTGCGGAAAATGGAATTGTGTCACCCGGGCGTACCCGACTGTGAGTCCGGGAAAGCCTGTGCCTAAGGTCCCCCTGGCTCAGGACGGGAGGGTCATCGACCGATTCCCGGGCTTTCCGTCCGGACTCTTCCCCCCTCGCCGCTTGCCGCCGATCAATGATGATTCTGGCATCTTCCACTCGGCGTGCTGGGCGAGGGATGTACCGAGGTCCTTTTTGCGAGCGCTTAGTAGCCTGGCTGCGTTCCCCCTCTGCTTGGCGTTCTCGATCTGGTGGGGACACTGGAGCAGATCGGGCTTGTCCGCGTGTCCGAGCGGGCCCTCGGCCAGGAACGTTCTTTTTAGGCTGCTTATCCGATGAAGGGCGCTTCTCGTGTTGGGCCATAAGCACCTCTATCTGTTGTTGTGTTTGGAGCTGGCCCTCCAAGAGTTGCTCCAGCGCCGCCGTGACCTGTTCAGTGGTCATGGAGGTAGCCCGTGGCTCGATCTGCAGGTCTTCCTGACCGGTTGAATCGGCGGTTTTCTTACCCTTCTTTGGCGGCATGTTGATCAGTCAAAAAAATTTTGTTGATGAGAAAACTGTGTCGATTTCCCACAGACGGCGCCAAACTGATGATGCCGAAAATTGGTGTGAATAAATTGACAAAAAATAAGGTAAGAGTAAGGTTTGTATGTGGTTCGGTCCCGTTAACAAGGTAACCTACGTCCACAGTTGCGTCTATGCGCTTCTCACTAGCAGATCACCGGCGGGCCTGGTGAGCCAACAAAGATGGGCGGCACTACCAGTAATACCGGCCGGGTATATGCGTGTAGGTGGTGAGTTCTCTAGCGAGTGATTATATGCTTAGAGAAGTGACTTTCGGATCCCTTTTCGACAGGATATGTGGCTCTTTTATAGATGTAAGAGTTCACCCATACATGGTAAGTTAGTAAGATTAGGAAGCCAAATCTAATCACAATAAATTTGCATGATCTAAGAAGTTGCTCTGATACCACTGTTAGGAAACTGCTTTCCCAGAATCCGTTGACAGTGCATATAAGTTGGTACTGCAAAAATTTTACGTGAAAACTATAATAACCCTACAAGGGCGGAACTAGGGTTACCTTGAACTGCAAAATTGGATTGCTGTAGTAGATGAATCGAGAACACGGGCTCGATAACAGCTCACGATCTTCTACCGTATTCCTTTGCTGCCAGAATATCGAACTGAGTGTGGGCTCTTTCGAAATCCTTTTAGTTTTCTGCTCTTCCCTCTTTACGTTCTATTTTCTATTCCCAGTTATAACACTCTCTTTGATTGCTATGACGATTCAATCCTGATCACATTGATCCGACAAAGATGTGTTCGTCAGGAGGATCAAACGATCTCCGATTTACTTGAATTTTTAACAGCAGCTCCGTCTCGACGTCAGGAACGTTGTGTAAAAACTTCAGCAACTTTCGATCAGTATCGAGCAGTCCGAAGCTCTTTTAGTGAGCGTTGTCCGACGCTAGCGATCTACACTCCTATGTCTCTTGAATGCTCACAGAGACTAGGGTTTGGTGGAAACCCTTCTAGAAGAAAGCTAGGAGGTCAAGGGAAGCTTAGAATATAAAATCATGCAACCTGAGAGAAGAGCCAAGGCAGCATATATATAGGCTACGATAGGGACCATAAGAAGTCAATAAGGAATAGGCTTCCTAATGGAATTAGGAAACCCTAATTCGAACTGAATCAGATTCCTATTTCCATAAATTATAATTCATACCACTAAAGAATTATAATTGCACTCCTACCCTTATCTCAAAAATATATTTCGAGCTCCATGTTATTAAATGCTTATTATCTCCCCATGTTAAGATTACAGATATCCATTAATTAAATATAATTACTGACAATCATATTTAATTAATTTCTTAAAATTCCTTGAGATCCTCTGCTTAACTTATTTGATATGTCGGATACAAAATCCACCTGCAGGGTTTGACATAATCAAAACTTATAAGCTTTCTCAAGGGGATATCATCAATCCCAAAATTGAGACATGGATTCCATCATTAATTAATATCCACCACACAATTAATATTGCCACCCAATCCAATGAGATATTGACCCATTTAAGGATCTCACCCTTTTAGGGATCAAAGTGTAAATATCAAATGTACGTGTCTACAAATTAACTTAGGATTTAGAGCATAAGCACTCATAATAGCCATGAGGTATTAATTATCTTATAAGTCAGTATAAAGATAATTACCCCAAGTCGGTCCTGTTTAATACACAAAATGTACCAGCATGGTGAGTTGAAACTATACCGTTTCTCGCAGTCAAGACAAACCTACTACAACACCATGCAGCAGTCCTACCGATGGTGTGTCCAATCCCATCTAAGACTGTAAACCAAAATCTTACATTCTATAATATCTGATGGCCTGATCTTCCGTGTGTAAGCCGAACTCTACACACCAAACCACCTACTATATAGAATGAGAGACACACATGCATAATATTAAATAAATAATATAATACAAACATTGCCCACACAGATTCTCATAAAAAATGGATTAACTGATTTTATTAAACGAATAATAAATCAACTACATAAAGCATGGCTTTTAGTATATATCCCTAACAATCTCCCACTTAGACTCAAAGCCATGATGCGACACACCTCACTCCTATCCCTTCTACATGACTGAAATCAGAATCTGTGTACCCAATGGGTACAAAACTGTCTGCTTGGTAAACTAACATATTGTCTCGAGTCCTTTTCAGGTACTTGAGAATATTTTTCACCGCAGTCCAATGTTCTTGCCCTGGATTAGACTGATATCTACTAACCATGCCAACAGCAAAGCAGATGTCAGGTCTAGTACATAACATAGCATACATTAGGCTTCCTACTGCCGAGTCATAAGGAACTGCCTTCATCTTCTCTATCTCATCAGGTGTCTTAGGACACTGATCCTTAGATAGAGTAATTCCATGTCTGAAGGAAAGGAATCCCTTCTTGGAATCTTGCATGCTAAACCTTGCAAGAATATTGTCAATATAAGTGCCTTGTGACAAGCCCAATATCCTATTCTTGCAATCTCGCATAAGCTTGATCCCTAGGATGTGACCGGCTTCTCCCAAATCCTTCATATCGAATTGACTGGATAACCATACCCTTACAGAAGATAATACCCCCACATCGTTTCCGATTAGCAAGATATCATCCACATAAAGTACTAAGAACACCACCACTCTTCCATCATGTTTCTTGTACACACAAGATTCATCCGCACATTGATCAAAACCAAAAGACTTGATTGCTTGATCAAAACGGATATTCCAAGACCTAGATGCCTGCTTAAGTCCATAAATGGACTTCTTAAGCTTGCACAACATGTGTTCTTGGCCCTTCGCAATGAACCCGTCTGGTTGCATCATATAGATGCACTCGTCAAGATTCCCATTTAGAAATGTTGTCTTGACATCCATTTGCCAAATTTCATAATCGAAATGTGCAGCAATGGATAAGAGAATCCGGATAGACTTCAGCATTGCCACCGGCGAAAAAGTTTCCTCATAATCGATTCCTTCTTTTTGAGTGAACCCTTTCGCAACAAGCCTTGCTTTAAAGGTTTCCACCTTACCGTCTGCTCCTCTCTTCTTCTTATAGATCCACTTACATCCAATGGGTTATATTTCATTGGGTGGTTCTACAAGATCCCAGACTTGATTGGAGTACATGGACTCCATTTCAGACTTCATAGCCTTTTGCCAAAGATCTGCATCTTTATCTTGGAGTGCTTCATTGTAGTTACAGGGGTCGGTACCTTGTTCGTCAGGGACCCGGTCATAAGACTCTCCCAAGAACATATACCGGTCAGGTTGAATAATAACCCTCCCACTACGACGAGGCACAACCCGTGTCTGTGTATCACTGATATTTTGTTGTGAAGATTCTGAACCTAATACACCATTATCTACACGTTGTACTGGTTCAGGAACCTGCGTGTTAATGGTTGGTTCAGGATCTACACGAGTTTCGATAATCCTCCCACTACGACGTGGTAATGGAATATCGATAACTCTTTCTTGTGGTGTTTCTTCTCGTACCGTTGGTATCGAAGAAGTATATGTCGGTGTCTTTCCTCTCATTTCCTCTAGAACAATACGGCTTCTGGGCTTGTGGTCCATAACATAGTCCTCTTCTAAGAATGTGGCATTGGTGCTAACAATAACCTTCTGATCCTTAGGACTATAAAACAGACCACCTTTAGTTCCTCTTGGATACCCAACAAAGAAACATACTTCTGTTCTTGATTCCAACTTTTCTGCGTTCCCTTTCAGCACATGTGCTGGACTACCCCAGATCCGAACATGCTGCAGACTAGGCTTTCGCCCAGTCCACAATTCCGTGGGAGTAGTAGGTACTGACTTAGATGGTACCAAGTTTAGAATGCATGCGGCTGTCTCTAATGCGTGTCCCCAAAAGGAAATTGGTAAATCCGAATAACTCATCATAGATCTTACCATGTCCATAAGAGTCCTGTTCCTTCTTTCTGCCACACCGTTCTGCTGAGGCATACGGGGTGCAGACAATTGGGATGTAATCCCTTGCTCCAATAAGTATTCCCTAAACTCTCCCAAGAGGTACTCTCCACCACGATCAGATCGTAGTGTCTTGATACATTTACCTAGACGCTTCTCCGTTTCAGCCTTGAAGTCTTTGAATTTCTCAAAGCATTCAGACTTACGCCGCATCAAATAAATGTACCCATACCTTGAGTAATCATCGATGAAAGTGACAAAGTACTCAAATCCCCCTCTTGCTTGGACAGTCATAGGACCACACAAATCAGAGTGAACCAGTTCCAACGGCTCTCTTGCTCTATAGCCCTTGGCCGAGAATGGCCTCTTGGTCATTTTACCTTTCAAGCAGGATTCACAAACTGGAAGTGCCTCCACTTCCAATGAGCCTAATGGCCCATTTTGAACCAGTCTTTGAATCCTTTTCAAATTAATATGACCAAGGCGTAAGTGCCAAAGATGCGTTTGGTTCATCCTCGAAGGTTCTTTTCTCTTAAATGGCAAACTATTTGTGTTATTCAATTCATTAAGTTGCAGTATAGGAGAGATAGGATTTAAAATATAAAGATCATCTACCAATTGACCAGAACAAATAAAACGTTTATTTTCTTTAATAACTACTACTTTATTAAAATGAACTGAATATCCATTCTTTACTAAACTAGAAACTGAAACTAAATTCCTTCTAATAGAAGGTACATAAAAGCAATTTCTTAATATTAAAATTCTATCTCTACCAAAACTAAGATGTAGATCTCCTACTGCAACTGCTGCTACTCTCGTAGCATTTCCCATATATAGATAAATCTCTCCATCACTGAGCTGCCTGGTTCCCTGGAACCCCTGCAAAGAATTGCATACATGATCAGTGGCTCCCGTATCTACACACCAGGTACCGGTAGATCGGACCGCTAAACACGATTCAACAACTAGTAAATGAGATTTACCTTGATTGTTCTGTCTGGCGAGATAAACTGGACATTGCTTCTTCCAGTGTCCTGGCTGCTTGCAAACAAAACATTTGCCTTTAGGCTTTCCCGGTTGTCCTCGTGGCCTTTGGATTGGCGAAGGACCCGCGGCCTTCTTTTGAGCCTTTTTCATTTTCTTCTTGCCTTTCGGCTTTGAAGTAGAACCTTTCTCAAACACAAGAGCACTCCCTGACTTTCTGTTGAGACCCTCAGCTGCCTGAAGTTCTTTAAGCAGCTCCGCCAAGGTATATTTAAATTTATTCATGTTGTAATTGAGGCGGAATTGCTTAAAAGACTCTGGCAGTGACTGGAGTACGATATCGACCTGGGTTTCCCCGTCAATTTCAGCTCCAAGGATCTCTAGTTCATTAAGAAGAGATATCATCTTAAGAACATGATCCCTTACAGGCGTCCCCTCAGCCATGGTTGTGTTCATCAAGTCTTTCATAGCAACCTGCCTAGCAGCACGACTTTGATCCCCGAACATCTCTCGGAGGCTCTCCATCATGTCATAGGCACTGGTCATTGACTGATGCTGATGTTGCAGAACATTTGACATGGATGCCAAAATGTAACACCGCGCCATCTCATCAGCCTTGACCCATTTCTTGTGAGCCTGGGTTTCCTCAGCGGTTGCCCCCTCACCAGGTTGCTCAGGACATACTTGAGTAAGCACAAACTTGTACTCTTCAGCAGTTAACACAATATCCAAATTCCTTTTCCAGTCTATATAGTTTGGTCCAGTAAGTTTGTTTTCTTTAAGTATAACAGCAAGTGGATTGAAAATACCCATTTAAAAGCCTGAGAATCACACAACATAAATAATTACGTTTGGGCAAAAATTACTATGGATTCGATTTGAAAATATTGGTTCCCTCTACCATATTTGAAAGGAATCCGCCAGCAACCTGATACACCGTGAATAGTATGACTCGATGGGAAGCCATATACTATCCATCATTTGTTCAGATAGACAATTGCCTTTTAATTTTACTATCCAGGCAATGTACTTTGCCTAATAAAATTAAACTGCTGACTTGCTTTGGTCCTATAAATAATAACAGTGACTCAGATGGAGAGGATATTATTATTTATAGCTAAGTGTATACCATCACTTAATTCTAGGTCAAGAGTTCTGTGAGGAACACCTCTGATGGAGAGGTGATCCACACCAACAATCACCCAAAACATTCTTTTAAAGAAGTTTGTACTGATGATTCCATGATCAACTATGTCCGATAGGGAGGATGACACTAGAGCCATCACACAAAATTAATCATATCATCTACAAACCAGTGATGGGGACCATGGGATTTATACTTGATAAATTCCCTCTCCCACTTAGAATTTTTTTAAAAAAATTGAGGGTTATAATTTTTTTAGAAAAACTTTTAATTTAATTAATAAAAAATAATGGAATACTTGACAAGGATTAATTCATCCTTACTTGTGAAACCCACATGTGTAGATAATAAAATCATTCTATTCTCATGATTTTAGAAAATAAGTACTTATGTTTTCAAATTATGGAATTAGTTTTATTTCTAAATACACATGTAGTTGTCCATCATTTTAAATTAATTAAATTAAACATGCAGCTAGACATCTGAAATAGGTCTAGGAACAATTATCCATGTTGTCCTATTCATTAAACAATAATAATCATTCAATCACACATAAATAAGGAAACCACAATAAAATAAGAATCCCACTATTATGGTCAAGCTGCAACTCTTGTGAAGAAATCTTCATGGAACCCGATTAGCTCTATATCGCCACTACGCAACTGCCTTCCAGAACTGTTTTCTGAAACAGCCTTCAGAAATTGCCTCCAAATTGCTTTCTGAAACTGCTTGTAAACTGTTTTCACGAATTCACTTGAGATATATTACATAAACCCTATGCCTCCATAAAGGAGTTCACATGCTATTTCTTTGCAGTAAATTAACCACACATCAATCAAGCGTGGGATCCAATACACACAAATCCTATGCCTCCATAAAGGAGTTCACATGCTATATTAAAACAGCAAAATTAACCACGGATAAAACCATCGTGGGATCCAATCACACAAAATCCGTGACCATAATAGTGGAATAAGAACACTGCAAAACAAGGGTTAGCACAGTTCTACGTTCTATCCATCCATCAAAAACACGCATAAGATCTGTTTTATTGGACAACATGGTTGCATCCAACCCATACGCAGAATCAACGTTGCTCTGATACCACTGTTAGGAAACTGCTTTCCCAGAATCCGTTGACAGTGCATATAAGTTGGTACTGCAAAAATTTTACGTGAAAACTATAATAACCCTACAAGGGCGGAACTAGGGTTACCTTGAACTGCAAAATTGGATTGCTGTAGTAGATGAATCGAGAACACGGGCTCGATAACAGCTCACGATCTTCTACCGTATTCCTTTGCTGCCAGAATATCGAACTGAGTGTGGGCTCTTTCGAAATCCTTTTAGTTTTCTGCTCTTCCCTCTTTACGTTCTATTTTCTATTCCCAGTTATAACACTCTCTTTGATTGCTATGACGATTCAATCCTGATCACATTGATCCGACAAAGATGTGTTCGTCAGGAGGATCAAACGATCTCCGATTTACTTGAATTTTTAACAGCAGCTCCGTCTCGACGTCAGGAACGTTGTGTAAAAAATTCAGCAACTTTCGATCAGTATCGAGCAGTCCGAAGCTCTTTTAGTGAGCGTTGTCCGACGCTAGCGATCTACACTCCTATGTCTCTTGAATGCTCACAGAGACTAGGGTTTGGTGGAAACCCTTCTAGAAGAAAGCTAGGAGGTCAAGGGAAGCTTAGAATATAAAATCATGCAACCTGAGAGAAGAGCCAAGGCAGCATATATATAGGCTACGATAGGGACCATAAGAAGTCAATAAGGAATAGGCTTCCTAATGGAATTAGGAAACCCTAATTCGAACTGAATCAGATTCCTATTTCCATAAATTATAATTCATACCACTAAAGAATTATAATTGCACTCCTACCCTTATCTCAAAAATATATTTCGAGCTCCATGTTATTAAATGCTTATTATCTCCCCATGTTAAGATTACAGATATCCATTAATTAAATATAATTACTGACAATCATATTTAATTAATTTCTTAAAATTCCTTGAGATCCTCTGCTTAACTTATTTGATATGTCGGATACAAAATCCACCTGCAGGGTTTGACATAATCAAAACTTATAAGCTTTCTCAAGGGGATATCATCAATCCCAAAATTGAGACATGGATTCCATCATTAATTAATATCCACCACACAATTAATATTGCCACCCAATCCAATGAGATATTGACCCATTTAAGGATCTCACCCTTTTAGGGATCAAAGTGTAAATATCAAATGTACGTGTCTACAAATTAACTTAGGATTTAGAGCATAAGCACTCATAATAGCCATGAGGTATTAATTATCTTATAAGTCAGTATAAAGATAATTACCCCAAGTCGGTCCTGTTTAATACACAAAATGTACCAGCATGGTGAGTTGAAACTATACCGTTTCTCGCAGTCAAGACAAACCTACTACAACACCATGCAGCAGTCCTACCGATGGTGTGTCCAATCCCATCTAAGACTGTAAACCAAAATCTTACATTCTATAATATCTGATGGCCTGATCTTCCGTGTGTAAGCCGAACTCTACACACCAAACCACCTACTATATAGAATGAGAGACACACATGCATAATATTAAATAAATAATATAATACAAACATTGCCCACACAGATTCTCATAAAAAATGGATTAACTGATTTTATTAAACGAATAATAAATCAACTACATAAAGCATGGCTTTTAGTATATATCCCTAACAGATTCTGGCATCTTCCACTCGGCGTGCTGGGCGAGGGATGTACCGAGGTCCTTTTTGCGAGCGCTTAGTAGCCTGGCTGCGTTCCCCCTCTGCTTGGCGTTCTCGATCTGGTGGGGACACTGGAGCAGATCGGGCTTGTCCGCGTGTCCGAGCGGGCCCTCGGCCAGGAACGTTCTTTTTAGGCTGCTTATCCGATGAAGGGCGCTTCTCGTGTTGGGCCATAAGCACCTCTATCTGTTGTTGTGTTTGGAGCTGGCCCTCCAAGAGTTGCTCCAGCGCCGCCGTGACCTGTTCAGTGGTCATGGAGGTAGCCCGTGGCTCGATCTGCAGGTCTTCCTGACCGGTTGAATCGGCGGTTTTCTTACCCTTCTTTGGCGGCATGTTGATCAGTCAAAAAAATTTTGTTGATGAGAAAACTGTGTCGATTTCCCACAGACGGCGCCAAACTGATGATGCCGAAAATTGGTGTGAATAAATTGACAAAAAATAAGGTAAGAGTAAGGTTTGTATGTGGTTCGGTCCCGTTAACAAGGTAACCTACGTCCACAGTTGCGTCTATGCGCTTCTCACTAGCAGATCACCGGCGGGCCTGGTGAGCCAACAAAGATGGGCGGCACTACCAGTAATACCGGCCGGGTATATGCGTGTAGGTGGTGAGTTCTCTAGCGAGTGATTATATGCTTAGAGAAGTGACTTTCGGATCCCTTTTCGACAGGGTAGGTGGCTCTTTTATAGATGTAAGAGTTCACCCATACATGGTAAGTTAGTAAGATTAGGAAGCCAAATCTAATCACAATAAATTTGCATGATCTAAGAAGAGTTTCCTAAGTGGTTTAGGAAACTACTCATCTTCCCTTAATAGAGTCCGGATCATACAAAGAAACTGCCTGGAATGTTCTTCGCCCACCGCACATCACGCCCGGGCCAATAGACATAGTTAGAGCAACTGTAATGTTGCAAAATAGTCAAAATTTGTGTGAGAAGTTAAGCTTAATGGTTGCGCAAAGGCACTCCAATGGACACGTTAAAGTCCAACGTGGCAATGTCAGAGGTTAAGCTTTTTGTTAACAGTGGCCATCCTCTTAACGAGGCACGATGGCATTAATTGATGTAATGCTTGCTATAAGCCATGATGAAAAGTTACTGTACCCATTTTAGTTTTACCAGATGTCGCCTAACAGTTTGGTTTATATTCCTTCATTGGAGAAGCAGAAAAATTATCACTTTTAGCATGTACTAACTTGCAGCTTTTAACCAAGTTCTGTGTGGTCGAGCGGTAAACTTTTTGGGTGTACTACCCAAGAGGTTTAGTGCTCGAGTCATGGGGAGCGTGGTCATTGGAGTATTCACCCGGCGCCTCCAGGCCTCGGGGGATTAGTCGAGGTGCGCGCAAGCTGGCCCGGACACCCCGATTACCAAAAAAAAAAAAAAAACTTGCAGCTTTTTTGTCTAAATAGACTATTAACTAACACAAACATCTAAGCATCATTGGAGATGTTCTTAGGACATGGTCAACAAATAGTTCTAATTGGTTAATGTGCATATTACATATGTAAGTCTCTCCCTTTAATTCTTTTCTCATTCCGTACAATTGAATTTTGGCTCATTCATGGTGGTGAAGAATTTGGCATAATTTATAGAGTTGTAAAGTTTCAACTATTGATGACTTGAATAGTTTTATAGATATTTTCTTTTTGGCACTGGTATGGGCACCAGCAATTGCATAGGAGCCCGTAAATTATATAATATGACTTGAACTTTCTTTTGCAAACAAGAATTGAAGCTCATCCAATTTTATGCATTTCAAATAGGTCCTTAGTGTGTTGTCTTCTTTTTTTGACTGGAGTATGTTGTCTTCTTGACCATTTAGTTTTGGCCAATGTTGCAAGTGGCAACCACATTAGATGAATAAATAAGATGCATTAGTTACAATTCAAAGGATTATGAGATCTTTAGTGTTGATAGACTGATAAAAGTTTCATGGTAAACGGCTTGATTTTAAAAAGTAAAAAGAAAAAAAGTTTTGAAAATTTTGTCAAAACAGTTTGGTATTATTTTTTTTTTAAAAAGGCAGAAAATAGTTTTTTTGTTAGAGCCAAAAAAAAAAAAAAAACACTTTCTAAACAAAACGAACAGTTTTTTTTAAAAAAATAGCTCCATTTGGGAACAACAAAACAGAAGCACAAGAACAATATATAACTTTAGCTGATCTGCTCCTATTAGTTGCATGTGTTTTGGATTTTGCTTTTTATATATTGTTAAACCACTTTCTTTAAATTTTAATTTAACTCTACTAATTAATTTTATAAAGTTTAGTTGTTAAGTCAAGAGGTATAACTCTATTAATCAATTAGCAATAGACTTATATAATGTACACCTCGTACATAACACGGGTTATTGACTAGTTACATAAGAGAGTGTGCCCAGAGTAATAACTCTATTATAATTAATTTTGGACTAAATCAACACTACTTTGGTTCACACAATTCCTAGGTAGAAAGTAAGACTTAGGGTGTGTTTAATAACCCAATTAAGTGGTAAAAATGAAAATATTAAGCACTTATTTTGTTTCAGTGCGTTTGATAACGAATCACTTAATTGAAAACGCAACCAAAAAACCATTGAAAACTTTAAGTGAAAATTTTCTACCGAAAATAATCACTAAATGCAATCTATTTTAGTACATGGAAAACTGTTATCAGTACTGTAAATTCAATCGCTTAAAACTTTCAGTACTTAAAATTCAGCACTTTATTTTCAGTACTTAATTTTCAATTTTATCAAACGCAACCTTATACTGAACCTCTTCTTGATTTAGAGTTTCTCTTGGTAAAGTCCAATATACGACCTGGTTAAGCCCAAGTCTAATTTTTATCTGTTTCTTATGAGAACCTAATTTGGTGAGTGTTAGTTTCTTACATAGAGTCCGTGCCCAATCTAATCAATTTCTAAAAACATGTTCTTTGTCAAATCAATCTACACTTGGTTCTCACAAGAACTATATAAAAAAAATAAACTTAGACTGAATCACATTCTATTTTAGATATTTCCAAATAAGCCCCCCCCCTAAGAACAAAATTAAGATAAGAGTGAGATGGAACCTGTTTTGTTCATTTCAACAGAGGCCCTAGTTTTTGTAAAAAAATTACTACTAAAAATAAAAATGAGAACCTAGAACTATTTGGTGTTTTTTTAGCATTACCAAACAGGCCTTAGATGGGGTAAATCGGTCCTGGCAGGTCCACTTGAATACCTAACCTAACATATAAAAGCTACCCTTGCAGTGTGGTTGCTCTAGTTTTTAGGGTTCTCGTACTACTTCGCCGTCGCAAACCCTAATAGCAGAGTAGAGCAAAAATCTCGCAGAAATGGTGAGCCAAAGATCTATATTCTCTCTCCTTATGTGATATCATTAAGCTTTGCATTATATCATCAATGTCGATCTGTAGGTTTTGATATGTCAGATTATATTTCATTGTTATTGTTAAGATGTGGAGATTCACCGGCGATTATAATCAAAACCTTGAGCTTCTTCGTTAACACAATTTATTAGATTTTAACACCATTTCATCGATGTAAGTCTCAGTCTAAACTGTGTGTTGTCTTTGTTTGAAAGGCTCCAAAGAAAGGTGGAAAGCTTCCAGCTTCAGCAGCAAAGAAGAAATCGGTATGGTTTTGAGTATTGAGTATCAATATATTATGCACAGTGGTGTTCAATACGGAGCTAATTTGTATATCGGCAATTATTTAGGAGAAGGTGGTGAACCCGTTATTCGAGAAGCGTCCGAAGCAGTTTGGGATTGGAGGGGCGTTACCTCCGAAGAAAGATCTGCACCGATTCGTGAAATGGCCGCAAGTTGTCCGCATTCAGAGGAAGAGAAGGATTCTCAAGCAGCGTTTGAAGGTCCCCCCAGCTTTGAACCAGTTCACCAAGACCCTCGACAAGAACCTCGGTGAGAATCGAACTTGCAAGCACATAAAAAAAATGTACATCCTTTGATTTTTTTTTTTATTATAAATTTTTTGTTATTATTTCTTTTTATGGGTATAGTTGTGTTATTGAATCCACGTTCTGCATGCTTTCTCGATTAAATGTCTGTATTAAGAGAGATCAGCACCAACCATCAGGCCAATGGATGATTTTTTTATCTGTTCTTATTCTGTCTGTGCATTGCCATAGAGAATTTTTTCGATTCAACTATGATTATACTGGTCTATAGCCAATACGACTATATGACACAAAGGGTCCGATTGGATTGAGAGAAGAGGAGAGACTCATTAGAAGAAAATGATAGTAAAGAAAACAAGGTTCTTTAAACTTGAGTGAGAGGAGAAAGTAGATATGACTTTCTATTGTTTTGGTAGTTTTCATAACAGAAAAAGAAAAAAAAAGTATTTAGAATCAATTTACTAATGTACACCCTATTAAATAATACGTAGTAATAGTTTATAAAGAGCTGCATATTCAAAATTTATTGGTATTTTCAAAGGATCTATTTACAGTCTCTCAGAATCTCTGCAATTCGGAGAGAAACAAAAATTGGCTGTTTTCCCCTTTACGTTTTCTCTCCTCCATTAGCTCTCTCTTCTTTCCAACTTAACTCCCAAAAGGAGAGAATTGGAAAGAAATGGGTCTCCTCTCTCTTCTTTTCTCTCTAATTATCTCAATTAATTTCCCTTATATTCTATCTGTTTCTCTCATTCCAAATGTAGTGCATGGCAATCCTTAACTGAACCATCTTAAATTAAGAGGACCTACAGTGGTATAATTTTGTGCATTCTGCTTGAGGAGCTATACTTCGAACTTCATAGTTGTAGTATTACAGTAGTTCTACCACCCTTTATGCATTTACTAATCAGATATAGGCATTAGGGAGGGGAAACATTTGATCTTAGTACCTGAATATGACTCAAAGTTTTACTAAAATTGCTGCAACCATTTCCTACTTTCACGTAGTTACCTGTTTTGGTGTATCCTAGTCATGCTTGTGACCCAACCCGGTATCTCTGGTCAGATCTAGCACTAATCTTGTATATTTAAACCATGTTCTTGGTAGTACTGGACTGCTGAATCTACCCATTTAATAGGGTTTACTTCTATGAAGCACCGACACTTCAAAAATTGTAACGTACCAGTGTCGGACACGTATCGGACGCGACACTTTGCCCGACACGTGTCGGACACTTCAAAACTGTGTCCTACTTTGCATAATTGCATTTTGGCACCCCGACACGCGGTGGACACTTTATAGACACGCGTGGACACGCACGAGACACGTCTAACTTGATTTTCAGTTTTTTTAATGTTTACTAATATAAAACTTAATAAGCCCTTTTGTAATGAGACACGTCTGAATTGTAATGTACATGTGTGGACACGCATGAGACACATCTGACTTGTGGCATTTGCTTGCTTTAATTTTCCTTTGTTAATTGGTATAAAATGATCCTGTGAAAGCTACTTATTATTACTTTTTTTTTTTACATTGGGTCATTAGATAATTGATAAAATTTCAGGAACACTTTATTTATTTATTTGTTAAAAAATATTGTAGTCCCAAGATAGTAGTGGATTGCTACATAATTTGTATTTTCCCCAAATTGAAGCCTTGATCTAAATCTGCCTTGACCCAAGTTGAAGCCTTTTTTTGGGGGCAGAAATTTTTGTGTAAATGAGTACTTTTTTACGGAATATATAATCTTAATGTGTTTTTGTGTAAATTCTTTTTGATAACGTATTTTCATTTATAATTATAATACGTAAGAATTAGCATAACATTAAAATTAAAAAATATATAATTAAAAAAATAAACGTATCCCCGACGTGTCGTGTCTTCATTTTTTAGAATTTGTCGTGGCGGTATCGTGTCGTGTCCGTGTCGAAGTGTCCGTGTCCGTGTCCGTGCTTCATAGGTTTACTTTTGGTGTCTGGATCAAGTACCACATCTTTCATTTTGCAAGTTCTGACTTTTATTTTTCGCCAGCATGAGTTTGAAGGAACTTGAATAATTTTGGATGGAGATCTGTGTACGCATCGAATGAAAATTTTTGGGGATGCTTTCGTTTCCTATATTTCATGCAGTTTCTGTTTTCACGCGTGTTTTGACAATATTTTTTCTTGTTCTTTCCGTTAAATGCAGCAACCAATCTGTTCAAGATGCTTCTCAAATACAGGCCCGAGGACAAAGCCGCAAAAAAAGAACGCCTCTTGAAAAAAGCTCAGGCTGAGGCTGAAGGAAAATCTGTTGAGGCCAAGAAGCCTATTGTTGTGAAGTACGGTCTCAACCATGTCACTTACCTAATTGAGCAGGTATAGCTTAACATTTGTTCGCATGCATACATCTTAAACACTGTTGCTCCGGATTATTCTCCAAATAACAGCTATGCTGATTATGGATTCCTTGCAGAATAAGGCTCAATTGGTGGTTATTGCACATGATGTGGACCCAATAGAGTTGGTCGTCTGGCTTCCTGCATTGTGCAGAAAGATGGAAATCCCATATTGCATTGTGAAAGGAAAATCTCGATTGGGAACGGTATCATCCTAGTTCTTGTATTCTGCTCTGATGTTTTTTTTCCTCGTACCACCGGAATAATGGGTTGAATGCTTACATATTTTACCATTTTTATAGATCGTCCACAAGAAAACTGCTGCAGTTTTGTGCTTGACAACAGTCAAGAATGAAGATAAATTGGAGTTCAGCAGAATATTGGAGGCTATCAAGGTAGAAATATATTCCCTTGTGAATCCATTGACCCATGTAGATTGCATTAGGATTGTGTTGATTTCCTTTTCTTTGTAATTTTTGTTGTTTCAGGCCAACTTCAATGACAAGTATGACGAGTACAGGAAGAAGTGGGGTGGTGGAATCATGGGTTCCAAATCCCAAGCCAAAACCAAAGCCAAAGAGAGGGTTCTTGCCAAGGAAGCTGCTCAGAGGCTGAACTAGAGTACTTTTTTCATATATTTCCCACCTCATGGGATTAAGCCTACTATTGCAAGACTTTCATTTGCTTGGAAATTTTTGGTTTTATGAATGTTATCCAGATCAACTATGGAGATTTTTTAGTTTTTGTTAAGAGCTGGTCAATAACTGGTGATGGTGAGTGTATGAGTTTTTAGATTTTAGTTTTTACATCCTTTTAAATTACAAGCAATGCATGATTCCTGGTTTGATTGAATTTCTTGAAGCATGTCACTAATGAGATATTTGAGTGTGAAAACACCCAAAAAAAGAAAAGGTTCCCACATGCTAGAGAACTGGGGAGGTTTGGAGTACTATTTAGTTTGCTTAGAGCAGCTCCAATGTAAGAGCATCTCCAATGCACCATGCTATTTTCTGCATGCCAATTTTTTTGGGGTAAATTACAGTATCACCCCCTGAAATAGCATGGTGCATTGGTGAGTTGGCTGAGTTTTGAGTTTTGAGTTTTTACATCCTTTTAAATTACAAGCTATGCATGGTTCCTGGTTTGATTGAACTTCTTGAAGCACGTCACTAATGAGATATTTGACTGTAAAAACACCCAAATAAAAAATGAAAGCGTTCCCACATGCTAGAGAACCGGGGAGGTTTGAAGTACAATTTAGGTTGCTTAGAGCAACTCCAATGTAAGCATCTTCAATGCATCTCTTTTTTGAGGGGTGAGTTTGTTCATTTTGAATAGCTTAGGGATGAGTTTATTCAGTTTTAAAGTTTAGGGGGTGTTTATGAAAAAGGGCCATAGTTTAGGACCTTAGGTGGTGGTGTTGTACTTTACCCTTCTATTTTTTAGCCTTACTACAGTGTTAAATGTTATATTTTGACTTTTTTTTTTTTCAATGATTCCACTTTGATTCCTATTCTCTATTTGTAGGAGGTATCCACAAAATTTGTTGCAAGCTCTCATGATTGTCCCGCAATGAGACAGGGTAGAAAGTTGCAATGAGACAGGGTAGAAAGTTGTGATCGTCCATGTTGATGGTGGACGCTATTGACATAATCTTGGAATACTCGATTTCAAAAATTAGTTTGTGATAGTGAGCCACCCACAATTGGATCTTGGGTGTGCTCAACCAAGTTTGACAAATTGCTACATCTTGATCTGTCGTGAAGGCCTTCCTCCGTTTTGTTGATTATTGATTGTGTTCCATGGTTTTTAGAGAAATATAGTGCAAGAAAAGAAAAAAATTCACAAGACCCACATGAGCATAATAGAAATTGGGTAGAATACTAAATTTATAAAGTTTTTGTTAGAGGCAAAAATGTCATTATTAAATGTAACCGTTTGAGAAAGAGCTGTTGGTGCTCAAAATTATATCCATTGCTGCTAATAAATATAGCCGTTATTGATCAAATGATCAGAGCCGTTGGATGCTCAATGAGTTGATGATGTATCACACATGACACAAGCCATTCCCTCTACCAAATATGGCACGAAATGTTGTCAAGCCAAATTTTGGCACGTCATATGGCAGGGCATTGAAGCCTTGTTTGGTGGTCAATTCTATAATTTGAAATTGGCAAGTCAATTTGGCACTGCGTTGGAGGTGGTCTAGGAGCAATTCCAATGCAACATGCCATTTTCAGCATGCTAATGCTATTTATTATTATTATTTTTTTGGCATTGCTACAGTTTCAAATGCTATATTTTGATATTTCTGCTCTAATGCCATATGCCATTTCAAATGCTATATTTTGGCTCAACTACCATTCATCTTCCAAAGTAGCCTTTAGTTAAGGACAAAATGATCATTTACTAAATGTTTTTGTTTTTGTTGTTTTTTTTTTTTTTTTTTGTTTTTGTTTTTTTGGGGCTTTAGTAGCTCAAATGAGCGAGGCGTTAAGAGTTGCTCTTAGTATTGACACTCTGGTTGATCTCATTGGCTGATTCCTCGCTAAGCAGAGCATTTTTTAGCTCTAAGAAGAGCAAACATGGTTTATTTGTCTTGGTTGCAAGTAGTATGTGAAGATGGTTGCCCTATCTTTTCTTGTCTATCAGATAATTTGTTAATATGTGTCCAAGTAAGTAGTTTTTTCATGTGAAATGTTGGAAGTATTACGGAATGGAAACAGTTATATGCATGTCCTCCCAAACTACAGCATTGCTAGACACAAGTAAGCGGAAAATGATTAGCAGGTTCAAATTTGGATAGCATAGTTAGCTTCTTGCAATCAAATTATAATCGGAATGTTAACTTCGACAAATTTTGCAGCCAAGGCACAATTCTGTAGAGGATTGGGGATGCCAGTTGTGGGTCATCTATTTTTTATTTTTTATTATTATTATTTATTATTTGCATAATTATTGACAAAAATCAGTGAATCAAACGTCAATACTAAGGTCTTAAGGATCTGTGGATGATAATATGATATACCCCAAGAGTAAAGGCATTTTTCTACATTTTTCAATAATGAATTTCAGCATTTTTCAAACCTTTGGATGTGATGGGTTTACACTTTGCATTAGATGTGGCCTTAATGAAACTGGATCGCATGTCCTATCACATTGTTCCTTTGCAAAGGCGGTGTGGTATAATTTTTTCAAGGCTAGTTTCAAAAAAGTTGGAATGTGTGTTCGTTTTGGGGACTGGCTGGATCAAGTGTTGCGGGAAAATAACAGAGATGTGGCAGCTAAATTTGTCATCACGGCATGGGCTATTTAGACCAGCAGAAATAAAACAGTCTTTGAGGGGCTTAATAAGTCGGTGGCGGATACATGTGCTTTTGTGGATAGATTTTGGGATGAGCTGAAACACTCGCGGGACTGGGACTCCTCTTCACCTCCGAAACCCCCCACATCTTGGAAGCCTCCGATTCAAGGTTTTCTTAAACTTAATGTTGATGGTGCGGTTTTTCAAGAGCCTAAGGGTGGTGGTGTTGGGGCTGTCATTAGAGACTCTAGAGGTAATGTTCAGTTTGGTGTGTCAATTTTTCTTCCTGGATTGGCTGACGCTTGTGTGGTGGAATCTATGGCTGTGTTGAGAGCTTGTTTAGCTGTTGAAGAAGCGGGCTTCACTGATCTCGTGGTTGAACTGGATGCTCAAAATGTGGTTTCTGCCCTCAATTTAAGTTAAGACAATTTCTCAGCACATGGTCATATTATTGAAGCAGCAAGGAGTGTTTTTGAACGAATTAATGTCAAGGAAATTGTTCATGAGAGAAGGGAAGGAAATAAAGTAGCCCACAATTTAGCTCAGTTTGCTAAGACACATGGAGGGGAATTGTTTTTTTTTCATGATCTTCCAGCTTGTATTCACCCTCTTGTTCTTGATGAACTTGCCATGAGTAATATATAATTCCATTTCCCATCAAAAAAGATGTGATGGGTTTACATGACAAATTTGGGCACAAAAACTTACAAACAAATTCCACCCAAAGCTCTTTATTGGAGTTTAAAAGGGCTTCTAGTTGATTCATCAATCTACTAGGCTCCAATTACCATGGGCCTATTGGGCAGGCCCAAAACCAGTTGGCTTGCATCTAATTAATTTTTCTTTGCTTAATTGCATCTATGGATTTTTTCTCCAGATTCATTTAAGTGAGCCACAAACGCTGTATGGAGGAACAATTTGAAGCCCCTACATACTTTAAGCAGCGTTAGGCCTATTCGAGTGACTGAAGCTATACTGATACTTTGAGCACAACCCAGCCCATGTAATTGGAGATCATCATATCATCTCAGTTTTTGACATCTTGTCCGATCTCAGTTTTTGACATCTTGTCCAGGGAGGAGAGAGAAGAAAATATTTTCCAGTATCTGTTTGCTTACTGATGAAAGAAGATAAAAAGATATAGGGTGTCCACGGGTCGGGTGAGTCGGGTTTAGCCCTCACCCGATCATCCACCCGAATAGCAGTTGGGTTAGACCTTCTCCACCCGTGATCCACTCATCATCCATCGGGTTCGGGTGAGTTCGGATTCGGGTGATTTCGGGTTGGGTCGGGTGAAACCCGACTAAAAACAACAAAGTGAAAAAAAATTGTACAATGTAAAGAACAACTAAATTTCTGAGGAACAACAATTATAGATCTGTAAAATAAAAACAATTATACATTCAGTTAAGTAAAAACAACTATGTGTAGATGATAGATCTGTAAACCAAAAAAAAAAAAAACACACAAATTGTAGATATGAAGAAACAACAATGCTAGGGGCACAAAAGGATACAAAAAACTTCCACAAAATGAGTGGAAAGTCTATGTGGCACAGTGGGATCCGCCAGTAATTAAGCATTGTTTCCATTAATTGCTGGCAGGTCCCACTGTACCACATAGACTTTCCACTCATTTTGTGGAAGTTTTTTGTATCCTTTTGTGCCCCAATCATTATTCATGAAGAAAAACTTAAGAACAATCGCTATAGAGCTGTAAAACACACACAAATTATATACATACATATATATACATGCACATTCAAAGTTTTATTGCATAGTCTGTAATTAAAAAATATATATTTTTAATCATGTTGTGTACAGTCGGGTCGGGTCGGGTGTAATCGGGTGTTTGAAGGGAGAAACCGACATCCATCCGAAATATGTTCGGGTTTGACTTGTGAAACCCGTGACTCAACCAAACAGTCACGGGTGGAGTCGGGTTCGGTCGGGTGGGATCGGGTTTGGTCGGGTTCGGTTTTTGTTGGACAGCCCTAAAAAGATATACTACTGATTAGGAGAAGAATTGACATCTTTATCTTTTAATTAAGTTCATTCACAAACACTATGCCAACAAGAGTGAGGTTAATTGGAGTTAAAACCTTCTGTGACCGGACCAGGTAGTCTTTCGACATACCATCGATCTGATTCGGATCTGACTCGTTTATAGGCCTAACAGTACTTTATATTACAATTAATTTCAGAATTGAATCATTTATGCATGAGAGACTCCAATCGATGAAGTTTACAAGGGCCTGTCATACCATGAAATTTGATCAAGGCATGTTTTTAAAGACACTAAACAAAATCAATGGAACCCAAGCAAGCAAGTAATTATTGCATGGTCTGGGATCATGGTCATTTGATAGTCCCGACCAATAAGAGACTGTTATATGGCAAAGTGTAAACCTTTTGTCTCTAAAACCAACAATTTTACCACATGGCGGTCCTGTGCTAACCGGGACCACCATCCAAGCAAAGACAAAAGAACCCTTGAAATTTGTGTCAAAATGTGAAAGCACAATTCAGGCTACACTAACCTGCTTAAAGATGGCACAGGGGCATTTATTGCTGTCACTGCTATGCATACCAATGATACCACACAATAGCAGAAGGGGTTTGTTATTGAATTTATTGTCATGACATGAACAATGGAATCTCTCTCTCTCTCTCTCTCTCTCTCTCTCTCTCTCTCACACACACACACACACACACACACACACATTGCATTATTCCAGCATCACATTACACCAACCGGCAATAGACTGAACTGACCCTTCAAATTGCTTGTGTGATTTGATGAGTTATCCTCCAGAAGAGGGCATTACAAATTATCTCAACATATAGTGTCTGTACTTGATAATGACAAATTTCTATCCCTTGTTTTCTGTTGTATTTGTTGATATTTTCTTCTTTCCTTTTCCCTTTCCTTTTCCTTTTCTATATCAACGTACCAAACTAACATTCAATGACTTGAGATTGATAGCTTCCTTGTCTCTGTTTTTTTTTTTTTTTTTTAAATTTTAATTGTACTCGGCTTTTGTTATTTTCTTTCATTTCATGTGTGTTGTTTTGGCAACAAACACACAGTTGACTCACATGAATGGCAACACATATACACATGTATGTATGTATGTATGTATGTATGTATCTCTCCATCACCAGATATTGCTATCCTAGATTCCCCATTTCTAGGATTTCAAAGATCAATGGACTAGTAAGTTGTTCTTCGCACACAGGAACGTAAAACATCACTTTACCAGCAAAGCATATTGTACTATAAAACTCTTTCCATAATGAAACATAAGCAGCCTAATCTCACCCAAATCCAAGCTTCTACAACACTATGTTGCATCTCCATTCAACACAAGATTGGTGGATATAACATGGCAAATCACTACCTTTTGAAGTTTGAACATCTAAAGTTTGTATCTGTTTTTCAATTTGGGCACGTAATTACAAAGAGAAACATAAAAGGTTGCGATAACGTACACTAGTTGAACGCTTTATGATCACCAACACAAATGAATTTCACATGTTAACTGAAGAAGAGAACTACAGGGATGTTCATAGCATTTTTTCAGTGCAGGTGTATTTTAACGCGTTTACAATGTATTTGGCATTACAAATAGATAGATTCGATCTAAGAAAAATTCCGTAAGAGAAAATTTGTATAAATGGAGACTCAAAAGAAATGTAAAAGAGAGGATGCAGAAGAAAAGGAGCTAAAAAAGACGGTTGAGAAGATTAGAGGAATTGGGAGGTCACTGCAAACCACAATAAAGCTCAAGAGGAACAAAATAATATTGTGGCGCCTCAAAACCCACAGCGTACTAGGATATATGGGGTTTCTCACCAACTACTATTTCTCGCAAATAGACTGATTTCATATCACCATTTTGTGTAATGTTCATCAAGCTGGTTTTTTTCGCTGATTCTCTTTGATCATTCTCCTTCCTCCAGACATCAATCCACCAACAATTGTTTCTAAAAGATAGCTCGTCCGGTCCTTAAGATATAAACTCTATGGGATTCTTCAATCTTAGCTTCATTTGCGCACAGAAGTGCAAATTTGTAGTACTTATTAACAATTAGCTGAGTCATCAGTAGTTCACATAATAATAATAAAAAAAAAAACACTCTCTACTGCATATAAAGGTAGAATAGGTGGCATTTGAAGTCAATTTAACCAGAAAGGACTTGCTCCAGTGTGGAGGATGATCTTGGCCAAGCTAATCAAGAATAGTTTACCCTAACGGCAAAGGGTCATATAAAAGACACATATTACCAGTGGCGGACACAAGATTTTGTGTTAGGGGGGGCCAAGTTAAATGGATTTGGGTCCACTTATAAACAAGTTCTGTGTGGGGGTTCGAGGGCAGCACCCCCGAGGAGTTTTCTTTTGGTCTATTTCTACATATATTTGGTGTGAGACAGAGCCGAAAGAGTAGTTTTGTTGATTAGATTTATGCCAGTTTGTCTCACGAGCTGGCTATATATTACTCTTCCCCTTCACCATTACGGGATTGTTAATGCCACAAAATGGGGACAAAAAGTTGATATTGACAATTGATCTTGCACTACTTGGCCTGAAAAACAACGGACTATTGAATTAAAATGACTTATTAGTATGGTTTCTTGTGTCCTTAAATTAGTCTTCCAAAACAAATGTGGACTTGTGGCCTTGGATTTTTAAATTGGCTTTCATATGGATGGTTTATGTTGCAAATGTTAAAAATTTGGGAGGGCCAATTCCTCTAATTATTTCTAAATGTTAAAATTACACATATCACACAAATTTTCAAAAAAAATTGAGATATGGGTCTGCCCCTGCATATTACTAGCTCTTGTTCCATGAACCGAGTTATATTAGTTGAAAGATTATAATTACTATTTCCTAAAAACAGGCAGCCTGCAGAACGATTATTCAATGAATCATCGTAGTAGAAGTTCATGAACTAGAAAGATCTGTAGTGGATTCAACCAGGAGCTTCTAGATATGCTAGTGTCTTTCATATAGGGAAATAGGGTTTTGACTTTTGGATCACCAATATTCATTAGAACATCTCCTAATTTGGGGCGGGGGGTTGGGGGAGAAGCTCCACTGTCTATTTCTCAATCACCAACATGGGATAGGATCAGGACTTAGGCTAGTCAATTGACAATCACAATATGTTAAGTAGATCTCCAAACTCGGCATCTTCCTGAAAACCGATTATTCCCAGTTTCCATTCTCTGAACTTATGTGAAAAGAGAGGAAAAAAAAAACCCTTCTAGATGACATCAGTTATCAAATACTATGTAAGAGTGTAAGATGACTAATTCCGACCAAAAAACAAGCCTATAGAGGCTAAGTAGCCTAGGGCAGATGTAAAGTCACCTACTTTGATAACTTGGCCAGTGTATCATGACAACTCTTTTAACTCATAACAACGCGCTGGTAAACTTGAGAAAGCAAATTTGCAGACAGAAATAGAATGAAAAATTACAATCATACCGTCTACTACTAGCGAGTCATACGGTTTGTTCAGGTTGAAGATCTGTTTGGAGAACGAATAACATTAATAACGAACAGGTTAGTAACTTATTAATCTGATTTAAGATACTGTGGATTCAACTGATAAATATAAAGTTTTTCAATTATCATTCCAATCAAAACTGTACCAGCTTCAATTTACTCGCAAGTATCAATTCTTTTAGTAGCAAATATTATAGAATTGCGCTCAAGGCTCAAGCAATAATTAATGCCAACACCAAAAATGAAAAAAACAATTTGACCACATACTACGAACTTTCAGAGTATCAAATAAATGAAGAGGATATGGATGTAAAGAATGTAATTATTGGATTTGGAGGAGAAAAGGCGGGATTGGATTGCAAGACAGATTAGTGGTGCATGGATACAGAGCAGAGAAATGTTCATCATGAGCACGCAAACTCACACACACACAAACACACAGAATTTGCAATTTAACCACCTTGATCAAACAGCTAGAAGAGAAATATAACGGGTCCCTCTTTTGCAAATCAAAAGAATATCATCTGAAACCCTTACTACGACTAGAGAAAATTGCAGCAGTAAGATTATAGAACTCTGTCTATATGTTTCACAAAAAGCTGATGAGCACTCCATTCAGACAAAAAGAGAGAGACAATAATTAAGGATGCCTTATACTACATTCAACACACCTCTGAAAAATACACAAGAAGGTAAGCCCAAACCGAACGCAAGCTATCTGGTCCTGCACAGTTCCACCTGCACATTGCAGACCACAAACAACACTATAATGAATGACAACATTAATCTATGTATGATTGATGATACACACACAAACACACACACACAAAAAAAAAAAAAGCACCTGTAGTTGGAGACCCAGATGAAATTGTGGAGGTAAAAAGGAAGGAGCAAACCAAATCCATCTATTGAATTCTGTCAACTCTCTCTTTCCTCACTTTAGCAAAAATATAGTACAGAAGCCATTAACCAGAAAACCCATCTTCTCAAAAGAAGTTACTTTCTTCCAAGTGTTCCTCCCAAATTGGGCCTATAAATATATATATATATATGTAATCTCTCTATATCTACTGTCCCGAGCCTTGAGAATCATCCTTGGAAGAAGGTTGCTGTTGATGCTGATGCTGATGTTGTTGTTGGTGTTGCTGGTGCATTCTAGCCTGACCTATCTGCTGGTAAAGCTGACTCAAAGCTTGAGGGTTCAAAACCCCAATATGACCATCTTGTGAGAGACCAAGCTCCAACCCTGGTAGCTGCTGGCTATTGTTGTTACCATTCAAAATTGAGGTAAAACTCATAGGACCCATATTGTTTGGTGGCAAATCAAACCCAGGGAACCCAATTTTCTGCAAGTAATTTGAACTTTCGCTACCCAAATTAGCTGTAGATGGACCAGATGATGATGATGATGATGACTGAAACCCAAAACCAGTGATAGTATTAGGGGGCCATATAGCTGTTGTCGCCACATGGGGTCTCCCTAAATTCCCACCCACCATAGCCCAATTGGTCCTACTGGTTCCAATATGGCCCCCCAATTCTTGCAATCCGGAGGAAATCGAGGTCCCCTGTTGCGAAACAGAGCAACCGACAGCCGCTAAAGCCGACGCCGGTATAGTTCCAGAGCCGGTGGCGGCGATTATGGAGGGCTCGGCCTGCTGTAACAGCCACTGAATGGTCTCGCCGTCAGATTTGTGACCCAATTCTCTGGTCAACTGGAAAATTCTAGCGGCACAGAGAGCTGGCATCCTTATTCTCCTACCTCTGCCTTCAACTTTGGTGTGTCGGTCTTTGTTTGAGCTACGTTTGGGAGCCAATAGCTTCTTGTTGGAACTACTACTATCTTCTTTGTTGTTGTTGTTGTTGTCTGCAATTACAATCTGGAAGTCTTTGATTTCAGATGGTTTGTTGTTGTTGTTGTTGTTATCACCCATATTGATTGGGTTTGGGTTTGGGTTCTGGTTTTGGTTTTGGTTTTGGTTTTGGTTTTGATTTGGTTTTGAGAGGCTCAAGAAACCATGCGCCTCCTGTGGTGGTAGCTGCTTTGAGTTTGAGCCCTTGGGATCCATGAACAGGGATAGTTTAATTATTATTATTTTATTGGGTCCTCTTTGATTGAAGAAGGTGACCTCAAAATGCTTTTCTTTATTTATTTTTTTAAAAGTGAATTCATGTGTTTTCACTGTTTTTGGCAAGGATATGAAAGCCAAAAGTAAAAAATTCGAACCCCAAGTACACTTTGTCAAAATTTAACTCGGAGGATTTTTTGCCCCTCTCTCTCTCTCTCTCTCTCTCTCTCTCTGTGTCTGTGTGTGGAGGGTTTTGGACTTTTGACTAATTTAGAAATGGGGATCGTCCATGATGTACAGCTAGTACTATTATCATTATAATTTAATGAGTAATATTTCACATATAATTTTACACAATTTTTTTTGGTGCACAATACACAAAGTGGATTTATTTTTCTCTTGTATCATTGTGGAGTCCACTAACATCACATGATAATATATGAGAAAGATAGACATACTTTTATGAGTTGCGCACAAAAAATTGTATAAAAGTTGTGTGTGACGTTTTATCCTAGTTCAATTTAGTGCCAAAAAGTTACAGTTTAGTTCTAAAATATTGTAACTTAACTTCTTGTTGAAAGTCACTTTGGTTTTGAGAAATTTAGTGAAAAATCTCTCAATTCAGACTAATTAAGTTTAAAGGACAATCCACCTTTTAGTTTGGTAAAATTTTTTTGACTACGTATTATAACTTAATCGGATCAAGGCCTTGTTTTTAAAAAGTTAATGTGAAATTCACATAACTTTTTTTTTTTATGTAAAGTTTCACATAACTACTTCACTTTATTTATTTATTTATTTTTTATTTTTTTTATAAAGATTGCGTGAATTTCACATAACTTTTATAATGTATTGACTTTTCACTAAAATAAAAGTGGGTTGAATCTAATACTAAAAGAAGTCTATTTTAGAGGATTTTTCACTAAAATTTTCTTTGATTTTTAAGTGGTTTTTTTTAAGTTGCAGTATGTTTTTTATTTTTTATTTTTATTTTTCAAAAATAGAGTTAATCAAATATAAACAAAAAATACAAGATACATAACCCATGATATACAATGAGCACAAAAACATAGAAAACTACGCTATCTTGAGATGGGAGACTATCTTATACAAGAAGTAAAGAGAGACACTCATCCCAAACGAAAAAACTAACAAGATCTATCTACAAAGAAAAGAGATATAAGTGTTTTGTGTCAAATTTTTGTGGCCCTAACCAAAAATAACTTGGTAAGGTAGAACCAAAAAACCACTGCTGCTAGGAGCCTAGGGCTGTATCATAGAATTTTCCTTCAGTAGGACACAAAGCAACTTTTTACTACCAACTTCACCACATTCCATGGATTCTCCCAATCTCATTATTTCTGTAACCTTGAATGCTATTATTGCAACACCAATATATGATGCCATCTCTTGTAAGGGACTCAAGTGTCCACGTGGAGACTCACAATGGGTACACCTGGCAGGTAATGAAAGGGGGGTTACTAGGGTTGCTTCTAACCCACTCTAGGCCCATTCTTAAGATATGATAAACAAGTAGTGTGAATAATTTAAACAAGAAATATAAGACTAATAAAGAATTGGAATAAGCACACTACCAACAAGAGGAGATGGAGCAGAGAAGGTGCTTGTTACAGTTATACAGTTGAAGGAAGTAAGGTTTCAATTCGTTTTCTAGTACTAGGAGATACATTGTGGGTCCTTATGCCCTTATAAATAGATTTTATTTTATTTTTTCTGGTAATTTTTGGGGGCCATGTAAACTATTTACATGTAAGCAAAATCTAAACTATGTTCACAAGGAAACATATTTTAAGTGATATGACTTTGTAAAGGCTTTTCTTTCTTTATTGGTCACCATATCATCTTTTTTTTTTTTTTTTTCTTCGAAAAAAGGATAAATAAATCCAAAAAAGATATACAAAGTACAATGGGCATTTTCAGGATAATACAGTAAGTTCAAAAAACATTCTCAAAAGGAGCAACAAAGTCGAGACAAAGCATGAGATATGAATCTATCTGAAACATAGAGAGACATTCATCCCAACCAACAGAAGGGTAAAAAAAAAACAAAGATGAAAAACAAAAGAGAACACAAAAGATTCAATCAAGATCTGTGGCGGCCCTTAGGGCGACTACCACTAAATTGCATTTTCTCTTCCTTCTTCTTTTGCCGGGATGACATGGATTGCTCGGGAATAGGGAGAGAGTCAACAAAAACCTCTTCAAAGTCTTCATCAATCTCATTATCATCCATTTCCAAATTATCATTGGAATATTTTGTATCTTGGGATTGAAACCTTCCATCTTCTACACCAGAGCTTGACCCATGAGCTTCCTCGGGATGCCCCATCAATCTCATAAATATAAGGCACACCAATTCGTTGAAAGAGTTACTTATCTTAATCTGTTGAACATTGGAGGAAGAAGGCTCAAAGAGAGTAGAAGATTCAGCAACACATTGCCCCTCCTTGGAAACCACACCCTTTCCCTTAATCTTACCCTTACTTACCACTTGAGTCCATTGATCTTTATCATCTTCAACATAAGTCCCAGAAACATCTTTCATGTCATTCGGGCTCTTCTTGATGGGAACCCATTTTTGGGTAGACTGTTTGGCAGGGTTAGGAACCGGCTGGGACTGAACCTTTCTTTCACAGTCATGGCCAAAACACTTACACAAATTGCACCGAGAGGGGGTCCACTGATATTCAACTTTTATCGTGATTAGATCATTGCAAGAACGAGAATCTGTCGCGACCAGGTCAAAACTTGTAATCCAATCATCCTTCGCATCCACCTCAATGCACACTCTAGCATAAGTGATTCTCCGACGAGAAGCTGTCATTTTATCAACCTGAAGGGGTTTCCCAATCATGCTTGCAATGTAGCTAATACCTTCGGGAGTCCAATATTCAAGCGGGACATTATAGAAATGCACCCAAATATGAACTTTAGAAATTTTGTCTTTATCAATGGAAAAATGCGGTTCCCATTTTCGCAGAATAAGAGGCTTGCCAGCAACATTCCAAGAACCTCCTTCCAACACCGCATCCATGGAAAATCTAGAACTAAATTTGAAAAAATAAATTCCTTGGTCTGTAGTTAGGATGTCAATGAGACCAACATTCTCTCAAAATTTTGTAGTCATTTTGTGCACAAGAGAGTAGAGAATTAAGTCTACGATCTAAGAAAAACCGAATGTTTGGCTTTTTCTTTTTTCTTTTTTTTTTTGGTTTCAAAGAAATTAACAACCAGTAAATGACCATTTGTCAACATAAGTAAAATAAGTAGATAAATATTTTTTTTGGTTTAAGTGGACAATGAATGCAAAGTCCTCAAGAAAATGACAGGAAGTCCCTTGAATTACTCCGAAGACAAACGATGCCCTATTTCTTTAGACGGTAGCCCTTTCTTTCCACTGTGGGTTGAATGCGATTTTCCATGTTATAATAATGAATAATCCACTGCATATTACATTCCATTTGTATATGTATGTTTGTATATATTTCTATATGCTTTACGTGCCCAACCCTTATAGGGTGAGAATAATGAGTGTTGAAGTAGATGCAAGTGTACGCGTTCAATTGTAGTGTACCATCTATTAGTTGAAGTTTCAACGGAATAAATATATACATATATATATATATATATGTATATTTTAAAATTTATCCTAATTATGGTAGGACATACATAAGCACACTCATTCCACTTTAATTCAATTTTAAAGTTCCACAATGGTTCATACCAAGGCCCAATAAAGGTCACTCCTTTTAACTGACGTACGATGGGGGGGCCAAGCAAAGAGATTCGAACCCTTAATCTCTCCCTAAAAAGAGAGAAAGAGAGAGAGATGTCATACCAATTAGGAAAATTTCTTTAGGGTAATACTTGGGGCACAACTAAAGCCACAACTTTTTACTCACAACCTCTATTTTGTATCTATCTCTCTCTTGATGGGTCCCACAGTGCTAGTGACCCCACAGTGCCCACTAGGAGAGAGATAGACACAAAATGGAGGTTGTGGGCAAAAGGTTGTGGCTTTGGTTGTGCCCCAAGTATTACTCATTTCTTTAATATATTTTCCAGTGATTTTGGTTGTATAATATATGTCTCCTCATTGGTTCACCTTATTGGTCTACCTCAAGGTGTGAATGCTTTTTGAGTGTGAATGAGTGTGCCTAAAACATTACTCATAATATATTCATGTGGTTAACTTAGTCCTAACATGTTATAACTTTGAAAACTACTTTGATTTGCAAATTAAGTTACAATATGTTGGAACCTACTTATATTATTTTGGGACCAAAAGTAGTATATTTTAACACCAGATTGAGATGTATACAACTAAAACCACAAAAATGTATCAGAGAAGGCCGTAAGGCTTATATGATAAATAGAATTTTTTTATTATATATTATTCAAGGTTTATTTAGTGTATATACGGGTGAGACTCTTAAGTGAACTGGATTGAGTGAACTGATCTATTGAACTGGACTTTTAAGCTTATAAGAACCCGTGGGTTAGCAGGGCGCACGGGTCAACGAGACAGCCCGCGGGTTCTTTTAGGCTTAAAAGCCAATTCACTGAGTAAGTTCACTTAACCCAATTCACTTAAAAGTTTCTCTCGTGTGTATATATATATATATATAGAGAGAGAGAGAGAGAGAGAGAGAGAGAGAGAGAGAGAGAGAGAGAGAGGGAGAAGCTCTTAAATGAACTTATCTAGTGAACTGACTTTTAAATCTAAAAGAATTTGCGGATCCGCGGGTTCTTTTTGGGTTCTTTTAGACTTAAAAGCCAGTTTATTGGATAAGTTCATTCAACTCAATTTGCTTAAGAGTCTGACCATATTAATATTTATATATATATATATATATAAAGAGTTTATGTCTTGAAGTGTTGAGAATATAAGGACTTTTTCTTGTAGTATTATTCTGCCATGAATTATGTAGTAGAGTAATCGTTTTTCAACTTTGTTAGTCAATCATCAGATGACTACTAATTTTTTCATCAACAATGTTATAATGACCAGTTTACTCTTACCATAGTTAAGAAAAATTTTAATACTAATTTTTTTCCTCCTAAAATACAAATGAAAGTAAATTTATTTGTTAATGATAAATTTTAATTATTTCAGGATATACCGATTTTACATCACCATTAACATTGGTAAAGTTTCATCTTTAATAAATGAGGCCAGTATAATTTTGCATACTACAATAGAAGTTTTTATATTTTAACCTTACGCTAAAGAGATCAGTGTAACTATCCCTATCATCTTTTAGGCTTAGTTTGGCCCCCATGTGGCTTTTTAAAAGGAGCTTATAAAATTTATTACTAAGTTCTTTGATAATTTTATACAAGTGACACACTACTCTTCAAAAAGACATCATAAAACCAAAAAGCAACCTTGGGCTTTTAAAAGCTCTATTTTAGAGCTTTTAAAAGCTCCTTCCAAAAAAGCCCTAAGTTCAATTTTTGCAAAGCTCATAAACTAGTTACCAAATGAATTAATATTAAATTGTGTTTTAAAAAAGGAGAAGCACCATGTGGGGCCAAATTAAGCCTTAATTAGCTTACTGCCCCATGTTTATTCTTACAAGTTACCAGGATGGCTAGTTTATTTCCCACTTTGCAAGGGTAAGAGAAGTGAATAGCTGAAGCATTAACAAGTATATTTCTAGGGAAAAAAAAAGTACATGCCTGAGAGATAATGATGGCCTGGTTTCCAAATTTATTTTAGCCCTAGCTAGCTAGGTGATGAGACTATAAACTGGCAGTTGATACTTGATAGTAACATTTTTTGAGCGATCCTCAATCTCTAAAACCTAGTCATGAGAATGAATTAGTTGGGGGTTAATTAGTCCAAAGTTGCTTTTATTTTCAAAATTCAAAAGTGAACAAGTTGGCATGATTGCTGTCCCCCCTTTCAAGGACTTAAGAACTTCAAATTTTATCGAACAAGATAGGATTTTAAAATGTATGCAACCATGAAAAATTATATGATACATCTTAATAGTTTAGGATGTATCATACATGATACAACCCACCGAGCTCAGTGATTTAGATGCTTAAATATAGTGCTTTGGTGGTAAGATATTGTACTTTTGACGAAATAGTGATTTTAAAAAGCCAACTGATTTTTTCTTATTACTCTTTTTAAATTTGGTGATTTTCAAAGTTACAACAATTTGACACGAAATTATATATTTTGGCACCAAAATATATGATACACCCTAAACTACTAAAATATTTCATAGAAGTTTTCTAAAATCATATATTAGGGAAAAAAATTTGTGTGATAAGAACACACGTAGTTTTCATGCTTTCAAAATCATACTAATAGACATCTACCACCGAAAATTACCTAGTATTTTAGTATTTTTTTTTCATTTTCTATTCTCCATTCTCTCAACTTGATTACCAAGGAACTTTAGGTTGTAAGAATCATGATTTCTTCTTCTTCTTCTCTAGAAAAAAAAAAATTCCTTTTTCTTTTTAAAGTTTTACTTTGGCTTTGATGATGTGAAGAGAAGTCCGATTGGTATATTTGCTGTGGTGATGATGGTGATAAATTGATAATAATGGTGGAAGTGGATGTGTGTGTGTGTTGGTGATTGCATTGGTTGTCACATGTGCATCCACCATCTTGGAGACAAAGGAGGGGCCCTCTTTTGAAAGTTAGCTGTAGAAAATATCGTCCTAATCTCACATGAATTCAAAGCTTCAACTGACAAGATCTTTGCTTATACGTACATATGGCGTATATATATTTATAGGGAGAAAATCTAAAGCGAACTGAATTGAGTGAATTTATTCAATAAACGGTATTTTAAATCTAAAAGAACTCGCGAGTCATCGGGGCGCGCGGGTCAGTGGGACAACCCTCGGGTTCTTTTAGAATTAAAAGTCAGTTCATTGGATAAGTTCACTCAACCCAATTCACTTTGGATCCTCTTCCTATACTTATATGACATATATATACACGGAAAGTTTCTAAAATGGTGGTCCCGTTCACGGATCGGCTTTTAGAGATGAAATATCTTCGCTAAAAGTTTTTTTTTTTTTGTCACGAAAGTGTATGTACTTTTAGCGACGAGAATGTGTCGGAGAGCCTCAATCTATATATATATATATATATATTATGAGTCTGGCTCCAGTGTGTACTGGACTTCTAAGCCTAAAAAAATCGTGGGTTGTCCCGTTGACCCGCGCCCCATTCTGCTGCCCCGCTGACCAGCGATTTTTTTAGGCTTAAAAATCTAGTGCGCTCACCCAGTACGTTAACCCAGTGCGCACTAGAGCTAAACTCTATATATTATATTTATATGTGGAGTTAATACATATTAATTTCCTTAAGAGAGAAGCTTTATATCCACAGGAAACTTTGTAGTGCAGGCAAAAGGGAGACAAATTTTGGGTGAAAAATCATGGCAGTTTTGTATGGTGGTTTTGTTATTTACAATTTTTGTCATATTGGTTATTTTGTTTTAGAGGTAAATTTTTTTTGATCGTAGGTTACATTTTTTTGTTATGGTTAAGGGTGTCAACAAAGTCGATTGGATTGAACCAACCAATCGAGCCGATTGATTTGGTCGATTTGTATCAAAATATTGCAATGTAAAAATCGAGCCAAACCGGATAACACCCCTAGAACCAACGAAACCAATCGAACTGAAACCCATTGATCGATTTTGAAATCTCTCCCAAAACAGACTAAATCGAACCGATGACACCCCTAATAATGGTGGTTACAAAAACCACCTTCATTACATTTTTTTTTTCATGCTGGTTATAATTTTTTGTTATCGGTCACTGTTTTGTGTCATGGTAGTTACAATTTTTATCATCAAGTTATAATTTTTGTCATCAAATTGACACATGACTCATAGTCTTGCATTTCTCTCTCTAATGCATGTAGGTGCGTGCAAACCACTATCCCGCAATAAATAGTTTTCCTATATCTACAGTTGTCTTAATCACTTAAGCCTTCCAAGTCCCATTTTCTTCAGAAGTTTTTGATTTGCTCATTTGGTCATTTAGTGGAATCAAACCTCACCAAACCAGCAATTCCCAGTAATTTCCCCCATCAATAGTCAATACTCCTATAACCACCTTTGTAGTTAAAAATCCTATAAAATAATCTTTTTTACATTCAAACCGTTTTCGCATATAACTAATACTGTAATTATGTGAAATTTTGTGACATGAGGACTTCGATTTATTTTAATTAAGTTTTACTTAATAAAGACTTTTGACCAAAATTAAAAACGGACTGTCCATTATGACGGTTTCTTTTACCAAATTTCTAAACTATTGAAATTATAGAAATATACCCGAAAATCCATACCTATCAATGGTTTTTGCTCAAGACCCGTATTATTGAAGTTAACATTAATAGACCCTAATTGTAATGAAGTAGCACTTAATGGCCTATATTTCCCAATTGATCATTTTAAAATGACCAATTTAACCTGACTTGATCAAAGAGTGCATGAATGCCTACGAGTGTGCTCCTGAAACGCTTACTAGAATTACCACGTTGGGTTCGTTTTTTCTGCGACGGCGATTTTGACACCGTTGCTGCATTGGGACAAGCACAAGTTATTGTTTCAATTTTCCTTCTTACAATGGGAGTGTGTGTCAAATTTGGTATATTCTGTGGAAAGTGATTCCGTTAAAAAAAAAAAAAACAGTTATGAAATCATGTGATCAATACAGACTAACTTCCTTTTTTCCCAGTCCAGTCAGTGCACAAATCGAATTAAAATCTCTAAATCTAGTTATCTATAATATATATATAAGTGCACCGATGGCCTTAAGTGTTTTGAACTTTTATCAATCGGTGCACTTTTACTTAAGTGATTTTTTTTAGAGTTTTATTAAGTTTAGTATACCATTTTTTTTGGTCCGCCATAAAAGTCCTACAATAGTATAATTTAATAACAACATTAGAAATTACCCCATTGTCACATCATTTAAGGATCACTTTTAGGATCGATTCCGTCCCAAACGTCGAACAACATAAAACCATTAATCAGAGTAGAGCAATCAAGGCTTACAAATATTTTTCTAACTTATTACATATTACAGCACGGGGTCTCTAAAGGCACAAACCGCCTTAAATCAAAACAATAACTTAATATCTATTACAGTCATCCTTATTACAAAATAATTTATAACTTAAAACATGGAGTACAAATATCAGTCTTCCTTCCAAGCAGTCATTCTCAATTAGCATAATCATAATGTTTAGCCTGATCATAACCTGAAAAACCTGAACACGAATGTTCAGGACGCATCTACGTCGTTAGCTTCAAGAAGCTGGTGAGTATTAAAAACATAACTTTGAATGTAAAACATACTCATTTACCTCTTTACATTTCTCATTTAATTCAACAAGTTTGTATTAAAGCAAGGAGTTCATTTTAGGAAACAACCACAATATTATTTGAAAGGTGTAATTCACATATATGTGACCGTGTATGAGAACAATGCACCATCTCATCTTACTGACTCTTTTCTCTCGACAAAACCCAACAACCCACCATCACACACCGGTATCTTTGAAACGCTAAGATAGCCACACTTTAGCACAGGGGTGCTAGGGAATGTCCAGTTTGCCTCACACTTTGGTCCGGAGTACCAGGGAGTGTCCAATGCCTCACACTTTGACTACCTAATCCGCTATGCAAATACCGGAGGAACCCTCACGTAGTATCCAGACTCGAGTATCAGGGAGTGTCCGTAGGCCACACTTTAGCACTACCATGGGTGCTAGGAAATGTCCAAGTTCGGCTTCACACACTTTGACGCTACCATGGTCGTCAGGGAGTGTCTAGTTTTGCCACCGTCGCATTTCAAAGACACCCTTGCCGCAATTTCAATCACAACACACTTTGGTATTCACTTACCAGGGAGTGTCCACAACACAATCTCAACCGCACTCACTAAACCACACTGACCATTACTCTTTTCCATACTGACCAACATTCACACTCACCATGCATGTACAACTGACACCACATGTATGTCATGAAACTTTAAAACATGAGGCAATTCACTGGTTTATACAAACGACGCGCGTGTGTACGGGAATTGATAAGTCACAATACAACGTTTTAATCGTTCAAACATAACCTGTCACGCCCCGACGTAGCATAATACAAGAAAGCATTTAATTTCCTTTATGGACTCGTAGGTCGTGACAAGTGAGTATGACCAATTGTCCCTGCAACAAATATCTTAAAAGCATTTCTAGAGCAAAGGATACTAATAAACATAATCCTCCAAAATTTAAACTTACTAACTATTACAGCAGTCATAAACTTAGGCACAAAACGCCTTATTCAAAAGTCTAAAACTAGTTTATTACAACCCAAATTAAAAGACATAGGAAATATAAAGCAGCCTCCTGGAAAGTCCCCTGCCTCTAACTAGCATAGTCGAAATAACCTGGCTGCTCCTGACCCTGAAAATCTGGACATACAGTCCAGGACGCATCAACGCCGTCAACTTATATAAGCTGGTGAGCAAAATAAATGAGTGCTCGCAATGTATATATAAGTATATAAACAAACGGTGCAATTTAATTTTAAAAGCAATAGATTCAAGGTTCCAATTCCAACATAAATCACGGGGGAATAAAGTAAGCAATAAATATGCGACCGTGCATGAACGATGTAACATCTCATCTTTCTGACTCTTTTCTCTCAACAAAACCCGACTCAACCAAACCATTACCTCAGATACTAGGAATACTATCCGATCGATATCCAAAAACAGCACACCATACCATTGCTTCAGATACCAGGAATAATATCCGATCGATATATAAGCCGAACTCAATACCATCGTTTCGGATACCAGGAATAATATCCGATCGATATCCGAAACAAGCGCCCTAGATACCAGGAATAATATCCGATCGATATCTAAGCCGTAACTCAATACCATCATTTCGGATACCAAGAATAATATCCGATCGATATCCGAAACAAGCGCCCTAGATACCAGGAATAATATCCGATTCGATATCTAAGCCGTAACTCAATACCATCATTTCGGATACCAGGAATAATATCCGTTCGATATCCGAAACAAGCGCCCTAGATACTAGGAATAATATCCGATCGATATCTAAGCCGTACACAACACTGTCGCCTCCAATATCAGGAATAATATCCGATCGATATTGAGGTCGCACACCAGACCGCCACGCTTTACTCTTTTCACACTTTCTCATACACATGCATGTTGACATAACCTCGACCCTAATATGTATGTCAATGTTTCATAAATAACACCATTAATTAATCACAAAGCCGGATAATCGTACGAGCATAAATTTTGGCCTAAGTTGTTCTTGTTCGTACATTTCTTAAAACATAGACCTTTAAAACAATATATTTGCCAAACAGTTCTTTAAAATCTTTCAAAACCTTTTTCCAAACAGTCCCTTATATAAAAATACAGAAACTGCTCAAACTGCCAGGTCGCGCGCGCGAAGGGGGAGAACAAATCGCGCGAGCGGGTCGCGCGCGCGAATGGGCAGAACTGTCGCGCGAGCGGGTCGCGCGCGCGAAGGGGGGGAATGGTTCGCGCGAGCAGGCCGCGCGAGCGAGCCTCGCGCGAGCGGGTCGCGCGCGCGAGTTGTTGCAGAATGTTATCTTTTTCGTTTTTTTCCCCTGTTTTCAATTTCAAAGTGTATTTTTACCCATTTTCAGATTCTGTTTTAAACATGTCGTGCCATATATGGATTTCTTCAGTTTTCCGCGTAGATTAAGAATACGCAATCAATTTAAACTAATACGGATTGTATCTCTAGATATTCGTGATTAAAGTGAGGGTGTCAAAACTTTAAATCAACGGTACGTCGCGATACGGACGAATTACTGCGTAGGATTTGAACCGTAGCCTATTGGGACAAAGATCTTCCATAATCAATTCATGGAATTGAATTTGGTTGAGTTTGACAAAACTCCAATTTTAAGCTTCCATGGTGTATCACATATATATACACACATACACACACATATACACTGAATTATACATATATAAACATGGCGAGTGAGTTTATAATACTCACAGAGGTTAATTATACAGAGAATTGAGACCGAGAGTATCCGCTGAATAATCCGTCAAATTTTCCAACGTCCTTGATTCTACTCCTTCTCTTGATTGATATAAGTAACTATGTATCTATATAAGCTATTGTGTGTAGGTATGTATCATCATATAGAATGGTTTATGGGTGTGTAATGTCTTGAAAGGTCAAGAGAATTGAGAGATGGTTGAGATACTGTGAGAGTTTGAGAGGAATTAGAGACTGTGAGGGAATGAGAGTCATTGCAAACATATATATATTGATACGTAAATTTGGGCTCCAAGCAAAGCCCGAAAATTACCCGGTGAGGTTGAGCTCACGTGCTCCCTCACCCAAGACGCGGTATAGACGCAGATTAAAACATAAACTGGTATTTTACGGGTAAAAAATAAAATACAGAAAATTATATTAGCGTAGGAATTAAATTCCTGGTTTATACAAAAATATAGATATTGCTTTTAAAACCACATAAAGTATTTTCTATATTTATAGAAATTACAGTTTGACCCCAGATATATATATCAAAAAGAAATTAAATTGAAATAAACATTTATTAATGGAAAAGAAATACTGGGTGTTACATAACCAATTAAGATTCTGATTTAATAAATTTCACAAACAGTACTCAATCAGTATATAAATTTTATCCCAAACAGTCCATTGTCACAAAACAAGCAAAACTAGAAACTGCCAGAAGTCGCGCACGTGGGCCGCTCGCGCGATATGCCCATTTTTCGTTTTCTTTATTAAAACTTTTCCATCTGCCAGAGTACAGGAAGATCGCGCGCGCGGGTCGATCTGCCTAATTTTCATTTTTCTAATTAAAATCTTTTCTGTCTGCCTGAAATTGCATAGCTCGCGCGCGCGGGTCACTCGCGCGATCACGCACGCGAGATGAAGCAGAGACTTCATCTTCTTCGTCAGAACTGCTCTGTTTCAGAAATTCAGGGTCTTTTGGACCCATTTTCGAATCCGAAAAGCAAATAGGGCATATGATATATGGATCTCTTCGGTTTTTCACAAGGGTTATGAATCCATAATTAATTTTACATGAATTAAACTATAACTCTAGAATTTAATGAAAGACTAAAAGATGACAAAACTAATTTTCTTACATACTTTTTCATATGAACAAATTAAGCTCTAAAATTCTAAACATAGCATATATGATGTATAACCTTTCATAATCATCTCTAAAAACGGATTTTGGTTAAGTTTAAAAAATCCATGTTTCTAAGCTTTGAAATTCAACCATATGATCATCAATGGGGATTAACAATTATATACACCCAAGTAGTAACTAAGCATGAATTACATTTAAGAGTGAGTTTAAAATACTCACTGAGATATAGATGAAGTGTGTGTTGAGAAAGAATCACAAGCTAAGAAATCAAACCCAAGCTTTGGCTATGGGGATTTAGGCTTCTCTCTCTACAAAATTTCTGAAATTCTCTGTGCATATCTCTCAATTTCTCTGTGTGTTTTTATCAAAGTGCAGAAGATGTGTGTGTGAGTAGTGCAAAGGGAGTATATATAGAAGCTCCTATGAGTGAACTTGGTGCCCAAGTATACATGAATACTCAGCACAAAAGATACGTATACACACTGTGATACAACTTCACAGATGCTCCAAGGGTCACATATAGGTGTGTAGGGGGCCAAAGTAGAAGTGTTTGGGAATGAGGCTTATGGGCACAAACTAATACACAACAATTAAGCAAAATCAAACATGACTTATCCAATGATTACGTGCCATAAATGGAAAGTAAAGTGTATGTCATGTCCAACTTTACATCACTTCCAAAATCTGTGGAAGTTTAGTATAGCGCAGACAATTTAAAACAGAAACTGGTATTTCCGGGGCGCGGTGATCACCACAAAAATACAGAAAATTCATTTTAGCGTAAGAATTGATTTCCCGGTTTGATAAAAGTACTGGTTAAGTTAAAAGAAAATATTTCCATCGTTTTGAAATACAGTTTTGAAATCCAACACAGGTATCACTAATTTTGTAAAATTGCAGTTTGGCCTCAATAAGAATTTCAAATATGAAATAAAGCAAAAAATAAATTCTACACACAAGAATTGAAATTAAAATAAAAGTGGACAATGAATATTAAATATGACAATGCAAATGAATGAAAATGCAGGTTATTACAGGCTCATATTGGTTTTATTTTTATATTAATATATATATATACATACACGAACACCACATTAATCACCAAATTTAATACAACGTCATATTTACCTTTTTATGTGTATGTATATATATATATATATATATGACTTATGCGCACAGTTTAGCACACTTGTAAAGAAAACAAAAACTACAACTTATATAACATAAGCTTAATTACAGTGAAGAAAAAAAACAAAAAAGAAAGAAGATATATAGAGCAATGTCATGCTTATCAAATTTTGTATTCCAAATGGTTCATAAACTCATGTGGTAGCAGGACTAGCTACTTTTAATAATGGTGGTATCACTTCAAAATCAAGTGAATTTCACTGCCACGCGTGTTTTTGAAAAAATTGGATTACAAAATTTAGGAAGCATAGCATTATTCAAGAAAATAAGATGAAATAGTAAAATAGTTAGGAATAGTATTTACTACCTGGGGAACTACATATATATTTATTGTGAAATAATGGTATGAATCTCAAATTTATGTCTCAAAATTTGGTTAGGCACTGATCCCCTTAAGTGTTTCGAGTTTTTTCAATCGGTGCAGTACTTTGGCTCAAGTGATTTTTTGATAAAGTTTTAATAAATTTGGTATGCCATTTTTTTTTTGGTCCGTCTATAAATCAAAAGTCCTAAAATAGTACAATTTAATAAAAACATTAAAGTGTTATAAAAAAGTACTAAAAAAATAACAACATTAAAGTTTATTTTTTTCTTCACAATTACTATATGGTCAGTGGCCTCAAAAGAAGAAAAATTGACTCACGTTGGACCTGAAATTAATTTTCCCCCTTTTTAGTACACTTCTATGATTAGGAATTGACATTCATTAATCTAACATTCACCTTGATTTTGGTTTGGGATTTTTAGTTTAGTAGACTTCTATGATTAAAAATTGACATCATAATCACCAAAGTTTGTTTTAAATTTTTTTATGTTTTTTGTTCCAATTGTTGCTTCATAACTTTGCGCACTGACTTGAGCTAAACTTGTAGATATGTATTTATATATATATATATATATTTACTTTATGTAAGAGATTAGTAATTTGGATCTTTTTCTTTCGTTTTTTTTTCTCGCTTGAATAGTAAATTAGATTTGTTTACTAACTTGCAGTGCAATTAAGAATTTAGCTTTTGTTCATTATTCTGTTTTCTTCCCTCCAAACTAAACTCTTATCTTTCCTTTCTTTTATGGGTTTTGTTAACATGTGCGCTAAGTGCACATGTTAAAGTTCTAAAAGTGGAAATAAATAAGGGGTACATTGTGGGCTTCAGTGTTTGGTGTGTGGTTCAGTGTTTGTCTCCCTTATTTATTTCCACTTTTGAAATCTTAACATACACCCTAAAAAAACACATGTTAACAAAACCCTTCTTTTATTTATCTTTTTTATTTGCATGGAAAGAAATCAATCTTAATACGTGAATGGCTATTGGATTGCGTTAGGCTAACCTAATTTTTGTTAGGATAATGACAATGAGAGTAAAGGTCTGTTTGATAAAACTGAAAATTAAGTACTAAATTTCAAATACTGTAAATTTTAAACGATTGAAATTGCAATAATGAAAACAGTGTTTCAAGTATTGAAATAGAATTCATTCAGTGATTATTTTCAGTAAAATTTTTTCACTATCTTCTCATTTAAGTGGTACATTATCAAACGCACTGAAAAAGAATAAGTGCTATAACTTTTCATTTTCAACACTTAATTGGGTTATCAAATACACCCTCAGTCTTTGGGCACAAACACGGTCCACAAACACTACAATGTGTCTAGCCCTCTCCTCTGTGGACCCCATAATGTCAATGGACCCCACCAGGGAAAAGATAGACACATTGTGGTATTTGTAGATTGTGTTTGTGAGATTTGTTTGTGCCCAAAGACTTATTCAATGACAATTGTGAATTTCAAAGTAAAAGCTTCTCTAAAACATATTAATTTTTTTACTTAGCTGATGCTCAACCATTCCTCTGGATATCTATATATATATATAGATATCTATATATATAGCTATCTATATATATACATAGCTATCTATATATATATATGGAGAGAAATGCTAAACCCACTACATTCTACAACATATCTAAAAGAAGCACATTTTTTTGACAAAAAAAATTTCATTTGTTACTCAAATATATTATCGTGGTTCTTATGTTAGATGGTGGTCCATGAGAGTCATAGTAATTAGATTAAAACTATAAAAACTTTTGTTTATTGGAGACGCAGAGTTGTTAGTATGGCCCCTAAGAAGAAGAATTTGGAATTTGTTTTTGGTACTCATTCTTCCATCAAGTTGGAAATTAAACTTCTGTGTAAGTTGTAAACTATTAAAAAAATTATGAATTGACTTTTTGAAATATAAGAACCCAATTGATACTCAACTACTAGATTACACGATTTCATTTTTGTTCTTTTTCCTACCATCTTTTGATTCCTATTTTTTTTTTCCAATGTTGGCCCATCCCACCTAATAATTATACGTTTATTATTATTTTTTGCACATATCTATAACTATAATTTATCTATGTATATCAGAAATTTGTAATCATCTATCTATGTATATCAGAAATTTGTAATCTAAGTATACCAGCCCCTTAAATGTTTTACAATTTTTTATTTTTATTTTTATTTTTTTTCCAGTCTGTTAGTTCTAATGAGCCCTAATAAACCATAAGGCATATTGTTTTGTTCTTCGATTGTTTCTTATTCTTTTTTTGCCCAACTACTTCTAATGAGTGAGTACTAATAAAACATTAGTCCTATTTTCTTCTTCTTCTTTTTTTTTTAATCCTTAATGGACTCTATTTTCCTCCTTTGTCTGAAGTTCCTAATATTTGCTTTCCTATTACTCCATTCGTCCCAAAATAAGTGTGGATGTTTTCTTTTTTGGATGTCCTAAAATAAGTGTCCATTTTTAAAAATCAATTACAAAGTTTAATAAATTCCTATAATAACCTTACAATAAAGACAAAGAATCATTTGAGTAAATTGAAAATACAAACTATGAAATTTTACGAGTCTAAATAGCGACCCAAAACTACCTGAGTGATTAAAAATCTAATCGAAACACCTGTGTTTTGAACACAGACCGAGTAACACGTGTCACAACTCTAATCGACTAAAATTGACCTTAGTTAAATAACCTAACCTTGGATAGCAAAATATCTAATTATATGTAGTATATTATATCACAAACAATTGTTTATTAAATGATCATGTTCTATTACCGAATTATAACACCCTATTTTAAGTTAAGGGTATATTTGATTTATAGATTTAGTGAGAAGGAAAAAAAAAATTGAAGAAACTGCTTAAAGAAAATATTGAGGAGAAGGAAAATTTCTTTACTAACATTCAATATGTCAATACAAGACCAAACGTGATAGTACATCTACGGCTAGGCAAAGGTACATATTTTCCTTTCTGTGCCTATTTTCTTTTCTTTTATCACTCAAATTTGTTTACTTTTTAATTGCTATTTTAGTCTTCTATTGTTTTAACTGTAATACGTTATTTATATGAACCACTTTATAAAGTTAATAATTTAAAGCGCCAATAGGGTATGTTAAAAATTGAAATAGCCTGGCAGCCAATTTGAGTCTTCATTGGAATTCATCTTGTATAAAGTTAATAATTTAGAGCAACCAGTATATTATGTTGGAATTCAATTAGCATGACATTTTCAATTGATACATTTTTTCTTTTATTTTATCACTCAAATTTGTATAGGTTTTAACTGCTATTTGCGTCTTCTATTGTTTAATTGTAATACGTTGGAAATTTAAATAGTGTGACATTTTCACCTAGGCTCGCCTTCATCGAATTCATCTAGGGCTCATATTTTTGGCCAATTTTAGATTTTTCATTAGCTTTGAGGTAAATTTTAGCAGTTTCACTTTAGTCCAAAAATGTACCTTTTTCTTTTCTTTCATCACTCAAACTTGTATAGGGTTTAATTGCTATTTGAGTCTTCTATTGTTTGAACTATAATACGCTATTTATACGGACCATTTTATAAAGTTAATAATTTAGAGCAATCAATATGTTATGTTAAAAATTCAAATAGCATAGTCTTCTATTGTTTAACTGTAATACGTTGGAAACTTAAATAGCTAGCATGACATTTTCACCTAGGCTCGCCTTTATTGAATTCATCTAAGGTTAATTTTTTTGGCCAATTTAGATTTTTCATCAGTTTTGAGGTAAATCTTAGCAGGTTCACTTTAGTCCAAAAATATACCTTTTTTCTTTTCTTTTTATCAATAAAACATGTTTAGGTTTTAATTGCTATTTGAATCTTCAATTGTTTGAACTGTAATACGTTATTTATGCGGACCATTTTATAAAGTTAATAATTTAGAATAGCCAGTATGTTATGTTGGAAATTCAAATAATGTGACATTTTCACCTAGGCTCGCCTTCATTGGAATTCATCTTTTATATAGTTAAATAATTTAGAGTATCCAGTATATTATGTTGGAATTCAAATAGTATGACATTTTTACCTAGGCTCGCCTTTATTGAATTAATCTAGGGCTAAATATTTTTGGCCAATTTTAGATTTTTCATCAATTTTGAGGTAATTGCTATTGGAGTCTTATAATATTGTTTTAACTGTAATATGTAGAATTCATCCAGGACTAATAGTTTTGGCAAATTTTAGATTTTTCATTAGTTTTGAGGGAAATCTTAACAGTTTCACTTCATCCAAAACCACAAGGGTTAAATATCCACTTTTGAAGCACAGGGAGGGTAAAGCGAAATTAGGCCTAACCATGAGGGATAAAATGTAGTTAACCCTTTTATCAATCCAAAGAAAGTATTTATTTAATTAAGATCTTCATTGGTCATCAAGTGCTATAACATTTAGAGTAATTGAACACCACATTTAAGAATCATAACATTATCCAATGAAGTGTGAATGTTTAAACTTGGACAACAAACAGCGTAGGAGTGTCCTTTTCTATGCCTAGGATCACATGGTAACTCATACAATAATCTCTAACAATCGTATAAGATTTGCTTTTACAAATCCAAAACATCAAGAAGATCAATATAGGGCTTGATGGTTAGTTACATCAAACAAAAGTGATTTTAATTGTCCAAAAGACAATTATGCTATTGTGTTGTATAGCCTTTTTTTCTTCTTCTCTATTAGTACATATTTTTAATTGTATAAAAAAAATGAATTAGTTCATTAAAAAATCAAGTATTGAATAAGTAGTATTTATATATGGTGATTGAAAATCTACTTCAAATTACCGACAAATGGCAAAGATTTCTCACCAAATAAACGAATCATTGTTCAATCACTTGAACGGGTGGAAGACTTGGGACCTATTGTTATTGAAGACGATGAAAACATCCAAAGTTACAAGAAACGGAAACAAAGATCAGAGAAAGGTGATAGAAAAGAAGAAACGCGCCATGAAGAATAAAATCAAAATTGAAAAGGAATAAGTTTTGAATATGTATATATATAAAAATATTTTGCTATAGTCTTTAGAGTTTCTTTACTAGAGGATATTTTCAAATTTATGCTATAATAAACAAGTATTTTATATTGCTTTCTTCTATGAGAATAATATATTTTTTCCTTCTTGCTTACACTCAATTATTCATCAATCACCTATACATAATTATGAGTGACAACTAAGATTTTAAATTTGGCTCATTGTGATGATCTTATTACAAATCATATTCATGATTCTGTACTTTTATTAATTGTACTTTTTATTTCTCCTTCTTAGTATTCCATTTGCCTTAATTTTTAGTCCATAGCACTATTTCAATCAACTAACTTTTGAGTTATGACTAAACTTTTATTTTTACTTATTTTTACTCATAGTAGTTGCAATTCAAAAAAAGGAAACTTTGTCTTTAATAACTATTTTAACAATATGAGCACCAACTACATGCAACGCACGTATTGTATTACTAGTTAGTATACAAATTTGTACTGTATGTATATCCTAAAAAACCTAGGTTTCAGTTTCCTTCAAAACTGTAGATGGTGACAAATTTGTCTATACTATCTATTGTGTTGGTATAACACAAAACATCATTAACGACCCAGGTTTGCAGAGTTCAGAGTTTGCACTTCACCCCCATCCCCCATATCAAATATTAATTAAAGGAAAAAACCATCCATCTTTAGCTACTGTTTCAACACTCATCTTATTTTCAGTTTTCAAATGTCTATGTGTTTTTTCATATGAAATCGAATGAAACTACTATTTTTAACACTCATCGTTAGAGAACTAAACAGTGAACAAATTGGTACTAGGAGTACGGTACGTCAAACCCTAATATTTTTTAGTCTGAAAAACCCTTTTTTCCCCTGTTCTGCATTCGTAATGATATGTATACATAAACGATGGAATGTTCAAAGAAAAAAAACGTAGTCATGGTTTCACCAAACAACCGAACAACGATACATGTTTTTGTTCTTACCTTTCTTGCCCATTCGTCGAATTGTTACTAGCACCGGCGTTTATCGCTTATACACTGAGAGATGATCAACAGACGATAGTTCAAATGACGTCGGATGCACAAATGAAACACCTTTGAGAACCAATTAACGATTTAATTCCAAGATTTCAGTGTTTGAATTTGAAATCTCCCAATATCTCGCTGTGATTACGGAGTACGCCGAGTTGTTCGGTGTTGATGGTGTAACTGTAGTGCGATTACCTTATTTGGATGTTATTTTGAGAAGGAAGCTTTGGTTTTCGCGCGGGATTATAAGAGGGGTATTATGGCCATATATTTTTTATTGGACTTGTATAAAAATACTTTAGGTAAGTGGGTCTATTACGAATAATATGGGCCTACTAGGACTTATTATTACTTTACCCTTGAAATTATCCGAAGGACTTGAACCTAATTGTGATTCTTTTAGTCATTGGGCAAATCACAATTTCTATTTAAATTGCAATGCGCAAGTTTTGCCAAGGGACTAAGGGAGGGGGGTGGAACTTCCAAGGTGCTGGGTGGGCTATTGTCCTGCAACTTTTGATTTGTGGTAAAAGGAATATAAAATTAGAGATCTTAACAAGGAGTTTTAGGCACATATCTCACACTCATGTCCGAGTATCAAGTGTCCAACATGGGCACTCCAACATACTAAGAAGTGTCCTTGTTATTAGAGTTAGCTATTATATTTATTAGTTTTATTAGCTTTAGGGTAGTGTAGACACCCCATTTTTGCCCAACCCAATCATTTCAAAAATAAAGAGTTGAATCATCCCAATCTGACCTCAAATGGAAAAGATATTGCAAGTCGAAACTATGGGGTCAAAAGGTCAACAATCTCGCATGCGCCCGACCACACATGACGATTGCTCCACAATTGTTTTTTCGACAAAACACTTTCGGTGGATTCATAAAAGGGAAAAAAAAAAAGTAAAAAAAAAACACCCAACACAATGTTGGGATCCCATCTTCATGTTACTTTTCTTTTCTTTTTCCTATCACTCACTTCTTTGTTTGCCACTTTCCTTTCTTTTTCTTTCTTTATTCCCCCCCCTCTTCTCTTCTTTCCAATATATACACCACATTCTCATCTGCACAAAGGGGGGAGCGAAACCCACTCCCTCATCTCTTCATCATCTCTCTTCTCCAATCTCAAATCACCATTGAAGCACCAAACAGTCTATGTTGCTAAAGTCCACTGCAGTGATGATAATCAAAATATCACCACGAATTCATTTTTGATTCAAATCAAATTAAACCAATTGGAGAGTGTTCTTAACTCAATGATGTTGGTATGTGATTTTTTACGAATTTTTAAAAAATCATATGATCCATTTTCAAAACACAAACATAGAAGGCATACAATCTGCCAGAAACATCATAGCAGTGACACCAGATCACGTTCACCGTTTGGACTACTTCAAGATTTTTTCTTTACTCTATTTTTTTGTCCATTAACTATAGCCTCTTACCTACATCTGTGATTTTTTTTGATTTTTTTCGGATCAGTTTAATTTTTGTAAAAAATCGTCCAATTTCAGTCAACAGTGCAGTCCCTATTTCTGAGTAAGGGTGCTTCTAAACTCAATTTCTCCCAATCTACAAAAGATATTGCAAAATGGTTTTCTGCCATGGAAACTAGACTCATTTGGAAACTTTTTCTCAAAATTTCAAAAAATTGGGAACATCAAAACCTCTCCATTCCATTTTTTAAAAACTTCTCTCAAAGCTGTGAAAAAACTGCACTTCGAAATAAACTTTTGTAGAACTTTGCTTTTTCTCTTTCATTTGGGTTTTTGATCTTTTTCAAGTAAATAAAGTCTAGTTTATTAGAAAACTTCTTTTAAAAAAAAGAATAAAAAAACAAAAAACAAAAAACAAAAAAAAGAAAGAAATATTTTTTTTTCTTTTACCAAATATTCACGTTTATCAAGTTGTTCAATAACTTTGATAAACAGAAATTTGTTCATCTTTCTACTTTATTAAAACCGAATATATCTAACTTATCAAGTTGATCAATAACTTTGATAAAAGGAAATTCGAACATTTTTAATGGGCACCGTCCCTTTCTTCCGATATAAAAAAAAAAAAAAAAAGAAAACAAAAAGAAAAATACAAAAACAAAAAATCTTTTTTCTTTCTTTTAGGCACCGACCCTTACTTCCGGCATAAAAATAAAATACAAAAAAAGTCTCTTTTCTTTCTTTTGGGCACCGACCCTTACTTCCGGCATAGGAATAAAAGAACAGAAAAAATAAAAAAAAAACACAAAAAAAATCACTTCACTCTTCACTTGCTTGCATAAATTCGTTTCAATCTCAATCACTTTCCAAAATTCCTAGTTACATCATTTTTCACTCAAACCACTTTTCAAAACTCACTACTTCAAAGGTTAAAGTCTAGGACTACACTGTACAGGTTAAAGTTCCTAGCTACACCATCTTTTGCTCAAAATCCTACTTCTCATTTGCACTGTCTAGATCGACCAACTTTTTCAAAAAAACACTTGCACACACTCATATATACAAGCCACAGAACTACGTATGGCCTGATTCTCGAATTGAGATACGTATGCAACCCTTCACTTGGGTGCGGTCATAACTACATCTTTTTTCTATTTTTTGTACATCCTCACACTATACTATCTTTCATTTATGCCCCATTATCACGAAAACCACTAGAATCGGCAACCGTGCTTGCGCGGATGTTCGAGGGTGCCTAACACCTTCCCTCGACATAATTGAGTCCCCGAACCCATATTTTAAAAGATCTCTGGTTTTCGCATGGCTATTCAGAGTCATACTTTTAAAGGGCCCACTTTCCTTAAAAACTTATTTTTTTTAAAAGTCAAAGATGATTACTTTAATTGTCTTTGCAGGGGTCCTAACACCCAAATGTTAGGTGACGACTCTGAACATTTCAAATAGGCCCTACCATACTCTTTTTACCACTCCCAATAAAATTCGTCGCATTTCACCTAATTTCAAAAAAAGTCAGGCCCACACCGACACCAAGGCTGTGCCGAAAAAGCGGGCACGATAGGTAGTTTAGTTTTTTACTTTCTATTAGGGTAATACTGTATACCTAGATATATTATTATTGTCTCTATTGTATTCATTCATTCAGTTTTTTTCTTTCGGATGATTTTGGTTCATTTTTGGATTTCTCGCTAATTCAGATTCGTATTTGGATCTGTCCCTAATTCTGGTTCGTTTGTTTTGTGTTTTTGGATCTGTCTTTGATTTTGGTTCGTTTGTTTTGTATTATTTAATTGCTTCATTTTCATTATGGCTGCTAAACGTGATGATTAGCTTTAAGCGATTAGTGTTAAACTCGATGGAAAGAATTTTGCATATTGGAATTATGTGATGAAATATTTTCTAAAGGGGAAGAAGATGTGGGGTTATATCAATGGAGATTTTAGTAAACCTACGAATGAATAGGCTGATAAAATTGCAGAATTGCTAGATATTTGGGAAACAAACAATTCAAAAATTATTACTTGGATCAACAACTCCGTTGCTCCCTCGATAGGTATGCAATTGGCAAAGTTTGAATATGCAAAACAGGTGTGGGATATTTGGCTAAATTGTTTACATAGTCCAATTTTGCGAAAAGGTACCAATTAGAGTGTGATATTCGTGCCCTTGAACAAAAAAATTTGAGCATTCAGGAGTTCTATTCAACAATGACAGATTTTTGGGATCAGTTGGCTCTTATGGAGTCGCTGGACTTGCGGGCGTTTGCACCATATATCGCTAGTAGGGAGGAACAACGTCTGGTTCAATTTTTGATGGCTCAACGTGATGATTTTGAGGGCCTTCGTGGGTCCATTTGCCATCGTAGCCCACTTCTGTCAGTTGATTCTATTGTCCATGAGTTAGTAGCCGAGGAAATATATCTCAAGACTCAGTCTGGAAAGGAAATTCTCCCCGACTCTACTCCGTCTGTTTTAGCAGCCCCTTTTCGACCACCATCCAACAATAAGAAAAAGCCTTACTCGAGAGTTGGTAGTGATGTATACAGCTACTGTAAGGAGAAGGGTCATTGGAAGGCTTAGTGTCCTAGGTTGGGTCAAGCAAATCAGCCCAATAGAAGCAACCAACCCTCACATGGTTGATCACCACAACAACAGCAACCTCAACCTTGTCATTGGAAATCTGACAACCAATCTTAGCAGCGTTCGTATAGGCCTCCATAACCTAACACTGCAGCAGTTGTACCACCATCAGACTCATTTGAACCTGGTTTCCCTTCCTCATCCACTCTGTCCATGACCTCCCTTGCTGAGCAATTTCAGAAGTTCCTTGCCACACAGCCACATGCTATGGCTACCTCTTCACTAGGTATGTCCTCAGGTATTTGGGTCTTAGACTCTGGAACTTCTAATCGTATGTCACCTGACTTGTCATCTTTTGCATCCTTATGTCCTGCTTCTTCTTTGCCTGTTATGACTGCTGATGGTACTCCCATGCCATTAACAGGTGTTGGGTCTGTTGTCACACCTCATGTATCTCTCTCTAGTGTTTACCACATTCCCAAACTTACTATGAATCTTATTTCTGTTGGTCAGCTTTGTGATGCAGGTTACTTAGTCTCTTTTTCTTCTACTGTTTGTCATGTACAGGATCCGCAGTCTCAGACGCTGATTGGGACAGGCCATAGGCAAGGGGGATTATACATCTTGGATAAGCTCAATGTACCAGTGGTTGCAGCTACTAGTGTTGACTTGTCATCCTTTCATTTGAGTTCTTCTTCGTCTAGTTTTTATTTATAGCATTCTCGCCTTGGTCATGTTTCAGCCTCTCGTTTAAAATTTTTAGCTTCTACAGGACAATTAGGAGATTTACAAACTCATGATATTTCTTATTGTAGTGGTTGTAAACTGGCAAAATTTTCAGCTTTACCTTTTAAAAGAAGTATTTCTTATTCTCTTGCACCATTTGATTTAGTTCATTCTGATGTGTGGGGACCCTCTCCTGTTACTACAAGGGGGGGGGGGGGGGGCTCGATATTATGTATCATTTATTGATGATTGCACTCGTTACTGTTGGGTTTATCTTATGAAACGTCGTTCAGACTTCTTTGATATTTATAATACCTTTCGTGCTTTTGTCAAAACTCAACATTCTGCTGTCATCAAATGTTTTAGATGTGATTTAGGTGGGAGTAGACCTATCATAAATTTCGTGAATTGCTTGCTTTAGATGGAACTATTCACCAGTCCTCTTGTACAGACACTCCTGAGCAAAATGGTGTTGCTGAAAGGAAACATCGGCATATTGTTGAAACTGCTCGCTCTCTTTTATTATCTGCATATGTCCCTAGTGATTTTTGGGGAGAGGCTATCCTTACTGCTGTCAATATAATTAATAAAATTCCGCCCTCTCACTGATCATGTCTGTCACCTTTTGAAAAATTGTATAGGCATGCTCCTGGTTATTCTTCTTTAAAGGTGTTTGGTTGTACTTGTTTTGTCCTTCGACCTCGTGTAGAGCATACTAAATTGTCACCAAATTTTGCTATTTGTGTTTTTCTAGATTATGGTGAGGGTCAAAAGGGATATCGTTGCTTTGACCCAGTTACTAAGAAACTATATGTCTCTCGTCATGTTGTGTTTCTCGAGCACATACCCTTCTTTTCTATTCCTGATAATCATCATGAGTTGACTAAATCTGATCTCATCCATCTAGACCCATTCTCTGATGATACTGATAGTGTGCCCTCTCAAGCACCATGCACCACTGATATTGTCTCACCTCATGGTTCTACTTCTGTTGATACTGGTACCTTGTCGCCTGATGTTACCTCCATTCCAGAGGCCAACCAAGCACCTGTTGAGGCTGTGGAACATCCTCGCTATCCTGCTCGCACTCGTAAGTCCACTCAATTACCTGATTTTGTTTATTCTTGTTATTAGGATTCTTTTTCTCTAAGCCTCTGTCCTATAAAGAGGCAACTCTTGTTCCTCTTTGGCAGTAGGCTATGGCAGAGGAACTCTCTGCATTGTATAAGACAGACACTTGGAGTTTGGTTCCCTTACCTTCTGGTAAGAGCGCTATTGGTTCTCGTTGGGTTTATAAAATCAAAACCAAGTCAGATGGGTCTGTTGAGAGGTACAAAGCAAGATTGGTTGCCAAGGGTTTTTCCCAGCAATATGGTATGGATTACGAGGAGACTTTTGCTCCTATTGCTAAAATGACTACTGTTCGTGCTCTTATTGCCGTTGCTTCTGTTCGTCAATAGCATATAACTCAGATGGATGTTAAAAATGCTTTCTTGATTGGAGACCTCCAAGAGGAGGTTTATATGGTTCCTCCTCCGTGTAACACCCTGTATTTCTTTTCTTTTAATAAATGAGCATTTCATTTTAATTTCTATTTCTATTATTTTATTTGGAGACAAATCGTTATTTCCATAAATATAGAAATACTTTCTCTGGTTTTAAAAACAATATCTATATTTTGGTATAAACCGAAAATTTATTTCCTACATTAACATAATTTTCTGCATTTTATTTCAACCGTAAAATACCAGTTTTTTTTGAAGTTGCGACTATATCGCGATATAGGTGCAGGAGCACGTGAGCTCACCACACGGGATAATACCCGTTGGTTGCTTGGAGCCCAAATATTTCTCAGATTATATATATGAGTATATCACTCAATTCTCTCATAAACTCACTCACAGTCTCTCAATCTCTCAAATTTCTCTCATTCTCTCTTGTTCTCAAGGATCAAACAACACACACATATTCTAATTATATATATAGATACACATACAAATACACATATATATATATAGTTCAAGAACGGAGGAGTTAAGAATTGGACGACGGAGTTTTACGGCGGAATTATCGGTCTCAAATTCTCAGTCTAATCACCCTCTGTGAGTAATTTAAACTCACTTACCATGTTTATATAAGTGTGTTTCAGTTTATATATGTGTGTATATATAGATACACCATTAAAGCTTGAAAGTTGGAGTTTTATGAAACTTAACCAAAATGAAATTCGTGAATTGGGAATTGTTGGCCCAAATATGGGAACCTTAGAGGGGTGGGGGTGAATAAGGTTTTAGCGGAAATTAACCTTTTAAAAACAAAATTGCAATTTAAATACAATCACAAACAATTAACTAAAGAGATAAGGGAAGAGATACTTGCAAACCAATTTTTCAAGTGGTTCGGCAATCGCACCCCGCGGCCTACGTCCACCCCTCAAGAACACCTCTTGAGGATTCCTTTACTCCGATCTATTTCACGGGTGTAGACCAAACCGTTCCCGAAGCACTTACGGGTGTGCACCAAACCGTTCCAAGAGCCTTCAATCTCTCCCAAAGAAGAACACCTCTTCTTTGCACACAAGGTTTGCTAACCCTCACTCTTTACAATTTGAATTGAATACAAATTGAAACTCTCTCTCTAGAGTGGATAATACAATTAAAGCTCACTACAATTTTGCTCTCTCAAGAAATACAAATGAAAGATTTGAGCAAATTGATAAATTCACACAACTAGGGCTCAAATGATAATGTTTAAAGATCAAAGAGATGTGTGATCAATACTATGTTTTCCAATCAAAATCTCAACCCCAAATAGCTTGGGAAAACATGTATTTATAGGCCCTGGAAGATTATAGCCGTTGGTGGCAAGTTTGGTAATTAAAAACCCCTCTAAAAACTAGCCGTTATTGCCTTTCAGGTCGCTTCAGTAGACTGGACCTTGAAGCAGTCGACTGGGCCTTGAAGTAGTCGATTGAGATGTGTTTACAGAGGGTTCTGTTTGCATTCTGCTCACTTCAGTCAACTGCATCGGGCCCTCAGTCGACTGCCCCTCCCTGTTTGACAGTCTGACACATCTCCACTAAAATGGTCATAACTCCCTCTACAAAAATCGGATTTGCGATCCGTTTGATGTTTTGGAAACTAGATTCAAATACCTTTCCAACCATATAAGATTCAACATTTAGCTATTTTCAAATTGGTTGGGGCATTGCTTTAAAGATGACCCACTTAAAATTTATTTCTAAAACTTTAACTTTTAGAGTTTGTTTGAGCCCCTATGAGTGTGAGATCAAGATGCCTTACAATGATGGTCCTAGACTTCAATCAAGGATAAAATATCTTCAAGTCTTCAAGCTTGATCCTTGTTGAGCTCCTTGTAATCTTGATCTACATCAATTAAATCTCATGCACACAAAGATGTTAAAACATTGTTACAATATTAATACATGAGATTATATATGATCATAAAAATGACTATGATAATAACAAAGAATGAAACAATATGAATCATGTAATTATCATAACATATTTGACATCATCAAAACATAATTAAATATGCCTTAATATACCTTAAGGCTAACATGAATGAAAGATCTTAGTCCCAATAATCTATAGTTCAAATCCTACGGGTTAATTCATTCATATAGTGACATATCATTGATTTAAAGTTTTTTCACTCTAACTTTAATCGCAAAAATCGAGAGATACAATCCGTATTAGTTTAAATTGATCACATATTCGTAATCTATGCGGAAAACCAGAGAAATCCATATATGGCATGATATGGTTGAAACAGAATTTGAAAATGGGTATGTAACAGTTTGGAAAATTGAAAACAGGGGAAAAACGAAGAAGGTGAGGTTCTGCAACAACTTTCGTGTGCGACCCGCTCGCGCGAGGCTCGCTCGCGCGAGTTGTGTATTTTTGGGCAGAAAGCTATTTTTTAACAAATTTCAAGAAAAAGGCAAGATCGCGCGCGCGGCTCGCTCGCGCGAGGCTCGCTCGCGAGACCTGCGTTGTTTTGGGCAGAAAGGAAATTTTAAAAGATTTTACGAAAATGGCCTAATCGCTCGCGCGACCCCTCGCTTGCGCGGACCGCTCGCGCGACGAGGCAGTTTTGACAGTTTGTTCACTTTTGTATTAGGGACCGTCTGGAAAATATTTTGGGAAGTTTTAAGGAACTATTGGACAGATATACTGTTTTAAAGGCTATTTGTTAGGAATTGGACTTATAAGAACGATTAAGGCCGAGATCTATGTTGAACGAATATCCAGCTTTGAGATTAATAACTATTACTACAAATTGTGAACATTGACATACAAATTAGGGTCGAGGTTGTGTCGACATGCATGTGTGTGAGAAAGCGTAAAAAGAGTAAAGAATGGCGGTCTGGTGTGCGACCTCAATATTGATCGGATATTATTCCTGGTATCTGAGGTGATAGCGTGGTGTGCGACCTCAATATCGATCGGATATTATTCCTGGTATTGGAGGCGACAGTGTTGTGTACGACTTAGATATCGATTGGATATTATTCTTGGTATCTAAGGCGCGCGTTTCGCATATCGATCAGATATTATTCCTGGTATCCGAAGCGATGGTATGGTGTGCAGTTTGGATATCGATAGGATATTATTCCTGGTATCCAAGGCGACAATGTGTTGTGTGACCTAGGTACTGAGCGAATATTATTCCTGGTATCTGAGGTAATGGTTTGGTTGAGTCGAGTTTGTTGAGGGAAAAGAGTCAGAAAGATGAGATGTTACATTGTTCATGCACGGTCGCATATTGATTGCTCATTATTATCCCCCGTGACTTATGTTGAAGTTGGAACCTTGAATCTATTGTTCTATCAGTTTATATTACACTGTGGTTATACATGCTTATATATACATTGCGAGCACTTGTTTATTTTGCTCACCAGCTTTCATAAGTTGACGGCGTTGATGCGTCCTGGACTTTATGTCCAGATTTTCAGGGTCAGGAGTAGCCAGGGTATTTCGACTATGCTAGTTAGAGGCAGGGGATTTTCCAAGAGGCTGCTTTATATTTCTTATGTCTTTTATTTTGGAATTGTAATAGACTTTATCATAGATTTGAATAAGGGCGTTTGTGCCTAAGACCTGGACTTATGTAATAGTTTAGTAAGTTTTAATTTCGGAGCTTATGTTTATTAGTATCCTTTCCTTTAGAAATGTTGTTGAGTTATTTGTTGCAGGGACAATTGGTTATACTCACTTGTCACGACCTAGGAGTCCATAAAGGAAATTAAATGCTTTCCTGAATTATGCTACGTCGGGGCGTGACACTCTGGGTGTTCCTCATGGTCCAGGTGAAGTTTGTAGGCTTCAGAAAGCCTTATATGGTCTTAAACAAGCCCCTCGAGCTTGGTTTGAGAAGTTTTCCACTGTGATTACCTCATTTGGATTTTCCCCGAGTGAGTATGATTCAACTCTCTTTATCAGGTATACCATTGTTGGTCGTATTATGCTTTCTTTGTATGTTGATGACATGATTATTACTAGTAATGATGTTGATGGGATTACAGTGTTGAAGTCTTGAATTGGCTCGTTGTTTTGAAATGAAGGACTTAGGTCCACTACGTTATTTTTTGGGGATTGAAGTGGCCTTTTTTCCAAAAGGTTATCTTCTTTCTCAGTCTAAGTATACATGTGACATTCTTGAGCGTGCTCGCCTCACTGATAATAAGATTGTTGATACCCCTTTGGAGCTTAATGTTTGTCTTTCTCCTTCTGATGGTGTTCCTTAGCCTGATCCTACCTTATATCGCACTATTGTTGGTAGCTTGGTTTATCTTACTGTTACTCGTCCGGATATTGCTCATGCTGTTCATGTTGTTAGTCAGTTTGTTACTTCCCCTACTACAGTTCATTGGGCTGTTGTTCATCGTATTTTGAAGTACTTGAGAGGCACTCGGTTTCAAAATCTTTTACTTTCTTCATCTTCTTCCTTGGAGCTGTGTGCATACTCTGATGCTGATTGGGCCGGTGATCCTACAGATCGCAAGTCTGTTACTAGTATTGTATATTTTTGGGTGATTATCTCATTTCTTGGAAGAGCAAGAAGCAAGATGTTGTTGCTGTGTCTTCCACAGAAGCTGAGTATTGTGCTATGGCTTCGACTACACGTGAGATTATTTGGTTACGCCGGCTACTTACAGATATGGGTGTCTCCTTTTCTCGCCCTTCACCTATGTATTGTGATAATAAAAGTGCTATTCAAATTGCTCACAATTCAGTTTTCCATGAGAAGACGAAGCATATAGAGATTGATTGTCACATTACTCGTCATCACCTTAAGCATGGAGCTATCACTTTGCCTTTTGTTTCTTCTTCCGCATAGATTGCTGATTTGTTTACAAAGTCACATCCGATTCAGCGTTTTTCGTTTTTTAGTTGGCAAACTCTCTATGCTTCTAGCTGCAGCATCGTGAGTTTGAGGGAGGGGGGGGGTGTTATTAGAGTTAGCTATTGTAATTATTAGTTTTATTAGCTTTAGGGTAGTTTAGTCTTTTACTTTCTATTAGGGTAATACTGTATACCTAGATATATTATTATTGTCTCTATTGTATTCATTCATTCAGTTTTTGTGTTATAAGAAACTCTAGTTCTCTTTTCCCTTTATTGTTTTATTGATTATTTAATATATTCACACTTGTAACATAGTAAAAATTCAGTTTGGAAAAGTCACAAGTTTTTATTGAAACAAACCTGCAATCTGTCTCTTGACTCTCAATCACCTTTTAAGAACAGAAAGTCAAGAAGATATCGTCGTACACCTCACACTTTGCTGTTGTCGCGGTATACTCTCTCTCTCTCTGCTATTTACTTCAGAGCCTTCTATATTCAAAGAGAATTGCTAAGACTTCTGAAGAGCAACGACCAGAATCATCTTCTCAAGGTCATGATTGAAGACTATAAGGCTTTGCTCCTCGATGTCGAAGGCAACCGTTGTGCTGATATTCTAGCGAGTAAAGGAGATAATCAATATGATAGTCTAGTTTGTATGGACCACCCCCACCAAACGATCTTGTTTGGCCCTTGTTTGCTGTGGGTGTTTTCTTTGCTAGCGGTAGTTAGTTCTTGTTTTCTTTGCTGATTACAAAAAAAAAAAAAAAAAAAAAAAAAACAACAACAACGTACTCTTTAAAAAATCAGTCCATTCATTTTAGATGCTCGATGTTTTTAGGTGATATTTATATGCATCTAAGTCACGCTTGTGTAACTATAGGCGCAAAGAGTAAATTTTTTTGCTCATTTTGTATTTTTGCCAAATCTCTATGTCAAAGTGGCCAAAGAATTAACAAATTTGAAACCTAAGACCATCTCCATCACACACATCAGATTGGAATGCTCCAACCCACACAACAATCCTCCCACAAAACAAATTTGCCTCGTCTTTAGAGATCAATAAAATGTTCTTTACAATTTTGCATTCAGTGTAATTACCACTACACAGCTTTTGAGTGCCAAACTTTGATATAGCAAATTTGACCATGATATAGCAAATGACATATTTGTTGCATCAAATTTGATATATGGGTTGGAGATGATCTGATATATTTGACTTTACAATTCTTATCTTGGGTAATGTTAGGGGTACAAACAAATTTCATTAACACTTACTAACACACTTTATCTCTCTCCTAGTGGTACTACGAGTGGACCCTGCAGTACCACTGGGAGAGAGATAGAGTGTGTTAGTAAGTGTTAGTAGAATTTGTTAGTACCCCAAATATTACTCTTCTTATCTTATACTTCTAGTAACTGCAAACCCCACATTACCACTAGGAGAGAGATAGAGTGTGTTAATAAGTATTAGTAGAATTTGTTTGTACCCCAAATATTACTCTTCTTATCTTATACTTCTAGTAAATTGGTCTCCTCATGTGCAAATTCAGGGGTCCATTATTATCAGGTGGGCCTTAGACATATAGGCTGCATTTATGGGTGGTAATTTGTGTTAGACATGTCATAATTAGGTTTTGTGCTTTGGATTTGAAATTTTAGTTTCGAGTGCAAATCATCTATAATTCGAATTATTTATAATTTAATCGTGTTATATCGTGTCGTGTCATAATCGGATTGTCTCAGTAAAATGGGTTGTCGTGTCCATGGGCGAACCGAGGAAGGCTTTCTCAACTTTTCAAAATTATGCTTTTACCCTATATATTTCATACTTTATTCATTTTTGCCCCTAACTTGCCCCCTCACACTTTCAAAATAATTATTTTACCTTATATATTTCATACTTCATTCATTTTTGCCCCTTAATTGCCCCCTCTAAAATTTTCAAAATAATTTATTTACCATATACATTTCATACTTTATTCATTTTTGCCCCTTAAATTTCTAATTTGTCACTTTTAAGCTTAAAAAATGCACTTTGGCCCTTTTATGCTAAAAAAATCGGGTCGGGAGTGCTGCCCCCGAACCCTCGTATAAGCTTCTGCCCCTTGAACAAATCTCCTGCGTCCACCCCTGATTGTGTCAAAAATTACCACCCCTAGCTACATTTTATTTTGTCAAACGAATAATATTTTTTTTTACAAAAAGCCTCAGTTTATGTTTGAAAAATGGATTTCAATACTAAAAGTTTTTTTGTAAACTTTAGCCTAATCTTAAGGTGGGATCTGCACGTCCGTTGGGGGCAAGACCACATTGGAACACGTTCTCCTCCTCAATGAGATGAACTACATATATTCATATGTAGAAATCCATTAAGGAATGAATGAGAAATTATTGCCCAAAGTTCCCATGTGAAACATTGGTTGAGAAGGTGTGAAGTGGGCAAATGAGCTGGTCCCACATTGGAAAGCTATATGGAAAATTGAGAATATATATATATATATATATATATGTGTGTGTGTGTGTGCATAGTCAGGCTATGGAGAGGGCGCCCTCTCTTTAATGAAAAGAGGGCCTCTGTTTTGACCGTCGGATCTTATTTTCATTAAGGGCAGTTTTGTCACTTCACAGTTTTTAAACACGATCCGACGGCCAAAACAGAGACCCTCTCTTTATTAAAGAGAGCCGCCCACTGCATAGAATTTTTGATATATGTATATATATATACAAGATTCTCTAAAGAGGGAGCCCTCTATTTATTAAAGAGACAGCTTCTATTTTGGCGGTCGGATCATGTTTAAAAACTGTGAAATTATAAAATTGCCCTTAATGAAAATACGATCCGATGGCCAAAACAGAGGCCCTCTCTTTAACAAAGAGAGGACGCCCTTTTTAGAGCCTGATTGTATATGTATATACATATATAAGCTTAGTTCCTTACAAGGGTATGCACCTTTAGGGTACCCACTTTTATTAAGGGGAAGGACTTAGGCAAATCTTGGTCCACCACACACACGTGAGTCGTTGCCGATCGGGCTTGGGCTTCTTTGAACAAGTATATTCTTTTTGGAGAGAGTACATTTGAATTTTTCTGAACCAAATCGGTTTGTTGAACCAGAAATATTTTTAACCGAAATTCCTTTCTCCAGTGGAAATTTTTTTTCCTAATCGAAAATTTTCTCCAAAACTGTTCTGCCCATTCCATACAGACATGTCTGTTCTGTGTATGCTCCAGTCACAACTGTTCCGATCAGTTACCAATTTGCTTATATATACTACCTCCATATTCATTCATGATATTCGAATTTCTTCTTCTTCTTCTTCTTCTTCTTCTTCTTCTTCTTCTTCTCTCTCTCTCTCTCTCAATATTAATTAGTTCTAGCAATTCGAGTATTATACATACTTTTGTGTTCGCTGGGTTCTGGATATTGAAGTGCAACATATACATAACTGAAATCTGTTATATCTTGGGAGACGATTGTTCAACAATCTTGTGCATCGAGAGTGTGTAAATTTGTTTTAAGGAATCACTGTTGTCATTGGGCTCAAGTTAAGTCATGTGGTGGGTCCTACTACCATATGAGATGTCATATTCTTTTGTGTGCTTTTAACTCTTTTGTGTCCCTACAATTACCTGTATTATTTATCGAGATGAAAGGAGGTGAAGTGTGGATTATGAACTAGGGAAATTAGTGGAAAGGGTAGCTCCACCACATTCCTTTGGCACTCCAAGCACTAACCAATCAGTGAACTCCTATAAAACTAGAATCTCTAACCGAATAAGTCCTCCTGATAGGATGGAACTCACCATCATCTTCATGCTACATCCCTCTTATAGGCAATCCTTTTCTTTTGCTCCTAATACTTTTTGTTGGTTTTTTTCTTTTCTCTTTTCTTTATTTTTAAGTTTTTTATTCATCTAGATTCTAAGTTTCATTACCAAGAAATTCTATCAAATTAAAGATTTACAAATCACTTTGTGTGCTAAATCTCCATACGACAAAGCCGAAAATGCATCATTAATTATGTGCAACACCATTTAATAAAATTAAATTTTCTTTTATTTTTTTCTAGCTTTTCCCTTCCATCATTTAGATAACCCACTAATAGTCCATATGGGAAAGCTTTTGGGACTAGCAATCACTTATAAGTAATTGCTACGAATATTCTGACCGTTCAGATTAATTAGTACACAATTTTTTTTTTCTTAAAAAAAAAAAGCCTGATTCCATTTTCGAACTAAGAAAACATCTTTTATAAAATAAAAAATAAAAAAATTTCAATTTGTAGCTATACATATACATATCGATTATTCTAAAAATTAATTATTTTAAAAACTAACCCAAATGGACTCAAAATGAGTGGTTTAGGTTGATAGATTGAGTTAATTTTGTAGGAATAGGTTCCATCATTGGACCCACTATAAGAAAAGTCAAGTCTCTAGCATGTTCTTGATAAGCAAACCCTGCACTATTTAACGAATTCTCGCTCTAGCAAGCCTTGAAACTCTCTTGGGACTTTGGGTTGAGAACATCATCCAACAAACCATCTAGACAAGGGCAGCTGGTCCTATTTAATGAATTCAAGTTCGAAATATTTAAAACTATTACCGCCTGGTTGGTATTACCACCGAAAAGCACTTTTCAAAATTGCAAAAATCAAAGAGTAATGTTAAGTTTCTCAGATTTTTATTCCAAGTGCTTGCCAAATGATGTAGCAGTGGAGCCAAGTAAATAACTTCCAATCAAAATTTAACTGGTCCCACTGTATTAGACCTGGTCTCATTGTCATATCATTTGAGAAGTACTTTTAAGATATAAATTTAGGAAGCATAACATTACTCAAAATTTAAAGGTGCTTACATAAGTATTGCTGGGAGAGGAAAAATAAAAACGAAGAACAGTTTCCCATCTTGTCTTGTAGCTTAAAAACACATTAAAAAGGAAAATCAAGAAATAAATATGTCAATAATCAGATGCCCTTCTTCAAAAAAATAAATAAAAATCAGATGCCCATGGACTATGAAAAAACACGGGCTATAGTATTTTTTAGATGAAGAGATATAGTGAGATAAATATACTTATATGAGAATATATTACTACTGCCGACTAATTTTCGAAAGAACAAATATCAGAAATTCAGAATATTGATTGGATCCACAAATCATTGGTAGTTAGCAAATCAAGTGCTTTGCAGGTCCTACTACAAAGACCGGTTATTAGAAAAGGCCCATTTATTCTGGATACCCAACATATGATTTCGAACATTAAATTATAAAAAAAGAGAGCAATGAGAGCACATTATTGTGTGTGATGATTCTTTGTTATAAAAGCACAAAGAAATAGTAGCTCATTATTGGCAACAACCTTCACCAAAGTAGTATGTATGTACATTTTTGCAAATAATGCTTGAAGCTTTGCTACCCATGTACTGGCTGGCATTTGTGACAAGTTGGAGACAACCTTATGTAAGATGTGAGAATAACTCACTTACTTTGGAAAGAAACAAGGGAACCCCTCTGTCGGATAAAATATTTAAGACATACCAAGTACTTAACCTCATTTGTCTTATAGGGCCCTTTTGGCACATCTCTTCAATTCAATCACGAAAAAAATGTATATTGGCCAAAAGATGTCTAGGATAGCTTTTGCGCCATTGCCAGTCGCCAATTTTTACAATTGACTCATATACTCATATTTTTTTGAGATTAAATTGGAGAATTTGGGTTGTCAAACAGTTTTAGTTTAGCTTTAAGAGGTCTATAATCACTTATGGACTCCAAAAGTTGTTGCCAAACGGGGGCTTAACAATGTTTTTATCTCTCTCTGGTGTTGGGTATTATGTGTTTGGCAAAAGGCAATTATTCTTCATTAACTTTCCGCTGGAATACAAATCCTCACCTTTTTCTGAGGAACACATCTAGGCCAAAATTGTAGAGAACAATTATAATTCTCTAGAAGGCCAGTGTATAACAAAATCTGAAACTTCCAGTTAGCCATATACAGAGATATGCAGCTATTCCATTTGCATAATGATCTCTTGGTCCCCTCTGATTTTATCCTTTAAAGAAGTCTTTGGTTGACTTCGAAACAAGAAACTATGAATAAAAACACAGCTTTTCTTGTTTGAAAAATCACATATCACTTCCTGCGAAATTAGCAACAACTAATTCTCCATTGTAAGCTCACTATTCCTGATACTTTAATACTTGAAAAAGAATAATCAGTGTATAAGATTGGATCCATGCTCACACCCACACAGAGGGTGATTTGAAAAGAAGTATCCGTAAAACGCACAGTGACATGGAAAGGTACGGACACGAACACATTATACACAACAGACATATTTAGAGGTATAATTCATGCATAGCACTATTTAATGGTACACATAGTACACAACAGACGTTTATATTTACAGATTTAGCAGGTCCAAACAATACATTCCAGTTAAATGAACTAAAAACGACAATGCCGTACCTGGTTTGCCTGCTCACAGACTTACAGCAGGCCCAAAGTACATGCAGATCGGTGGATTGATCCTGAAAATGGAGAGAATTGCTGATGGTATTATCCAAATCCCATCACCACATATTAAACCCGAAGCCACTGCCCCTGCAAAATCTTCAGCATCCTTCCTATTTATCTGTTCCCAAACAAACAATATCACTGTCCCAACAAACATGTCAATGGCAAAATACGCTCCAATATAAAATGGTACCGCCATTGCCATTGGAATAGGAATAAATTGAGAAATCTTAGTTGGAGTGACATCCCTCAGAAGGTTAACAACCATGGCCGCCACAAAAAATCCACAACACAGGGCCAAACAATGCTTAGGAAGCTGAGAGAAACCCTCGATTCCCAGAATTGCCATCTCCCTATAAATAACAGCATTTGGTGCTTTGTATGGGCCATCCGGAGAACCAATATCAAAAGCAGTCCAATACAACCAAAATGTAAGTGGAGCTAGGACACAACCCATGGCTGTTCCAACTAACTGGCTAAGAAACATAGACTTGGCAGATGAGAGAGTGAGATAACCAGTTTTGAAGTCTTGCATGAGATCAGCTGCAGTGGAGACGATGGACATCATGACTCCACAAGCTGCCAACCCAGCGAGGACTCCACCATTGCTTCGAACCAATGAAGCGATGATAAAAAGACCGATCTTTCCATAAGTGGAGGTCAAGTTCCAGTCTGTGAGCCCAGTTCCATACGAATTGCAGAAGGCAAGGGCAGGGGCAATAATATACGAGCAAAGTACAAGATACCACTTAAGGGGTGGAAAGAATATTGGTAATGTGGCTGTTGATATTGCTGCCAGGGCCACGTATCCAGAAGCCGCAAACCATGTAGGTATATTGCCTTCAAGAAATATCCCGTCTCTTTTTCTTTGTTCCATCAGTAACTTTGAACTCTCGCTATCTGCAAAAGTAGGTTTAGAGATAAATAAGGTGGAAACACATCAATAAACATAGCAAGTGCTCACAAATAAAAAAAAAAAAACCATTGATACTTGCTCAATGAACATCGGTGACCATGTATTCCTCACCTAGGACCTCTTTAATAATAGGAAGGTTGCTCTGTTTGGTGCTGTTGTTGCACACTTCCTTCACAGATACTGTTATAATCTTAACAAGATTGTAAAGGCCATCCCCAAGAATAAGAGAAATGGCTATGAAAACCTGCCAAAGTTGTAAGTACGAAAATCAGTGTTAATGTGAAGAGATCTGAAGAGATCAATACTATGAAGTACAATGTACGACAAGGTACGATAAGAAAACCCCCTTCAGATTTTGCAAGTGCATTCACTTAAGAAGCCCAGCGGCAACGAAACTTCATGATTCCATTCAATATATATTAGATAATAAGACAAACTTTCCATATATATGGAATGAACATCATTTGACTCCCACTCAATGATAGTTGAGTTCGACTTGCATGGGGGAAGACCCTCCTACTAGCTAGAGTATTGCAATTATTGCAAATCAGTAATGAAGAGGATCTAGTGCTGATCATAGTCAAACTTTTGATGACAGAGCTTAGTTGAGATTAGAGGATCTTGCAGTTGTAAAGAATGAATGATGATCTAATGCTACATGTTATAAGCGCAAACCAATGTTCTATCAAAATAAAAGAGTAAGATAATGGTAATTACATCTGGTTATGGGCTTTCAAAGGTTTAGAAGACAAGAAAGTTGAAGAAGCAAGAAGAACAAGAAGGAATGCAAGGCATCACCCACATTCCAATAGGAATCATACATGGGGTTTGATTTGTACTTCAAAGAATTGGACCACACAATCTATACACATTTGCTGGAAAGTTCCTCAAAATTTGTTATCTATACGTTTGAAAATTAGATTTCTACGTATTCCTAACTCTAATATGACAGTGACCGAACTTCTATAAGTTCGAAATTTGACTTCTGGACCTGGTATAACCAAAATCACCAGATAAGGATCCAATGTAATTAGGGGTGAAATCGGTTTGGTTCGGTTGGTTTGGGGGAGTTTTTCCACCGACCGATCGGTTCGGTCGGTTTTTTAGGTTTTAGGCTTAATTTTCAGTTCGCTTTTCGGTTTTTCACTGCACCTAACATATGAAAACCGACCGAACTGATCGGTTCGGTTTGGTGGTTCGGCTCGATTCGATTCGGTTTTCTTTCACCCCTAAATGTAATAGTTTGACTGAAAATTTCACCCGTCACCAGCGTAATTGATTTTAGATTTAAGATAATAATTCTGATAAATTGGTTTATATGAAAATAATACAAAGAACAGAAGCTTTAAAGATGAGAAGTTTCCTAATTATGCAGACAACATAAAAGTTTTAATCGATTATTAAGCAGATACAGCATATGCTTCATGCCTAGGCCTAGCAATCTGAGTTTGGAACTGCCAACCCATCCAATTAAACCCCTAAATCACTCATTTTCGGTTTTAAAAAATCTGTCAGCAGGTTGTAAATGGGCCGCAGCTCCCAGTTAACTCTTTAAGCAGTTTTCTGCGGGTTGACGACATGATATATCAACCCATTTTCGGCCCATGTAATAAATATTCCCCCCACCCATTTAAACCCAAAACTGTCTCAATGAAGATGTGAAACCCTAACAGCCAGTTCGTACCTCTCTCTCTCTCTCTCTCTCTCTCTCTCTCTCTCTCTCTCTCTCTCTCTCTCTCTCTCTATGTCTCAAATGTCACCATAAATGGAGCTTGAGATCAAGCATAAAATCAAAGACTTATATTTCCCAGGAGGGTCAATTTAAGCCCCATTTATTGTATTTTCTTCTTCTAGTTCCTGTTTGGGTAATGAGAATTGCAAAAATGAAATTGAATGTGGTATTTAAATTTCATGTTTTTTTTGTTTGTGGTCTGTTTTCTCAATTTCGGCCAAACAAGCCTTTGGCTTTGCTATATCCTATTCTCACTGAAGACAAAATTTGTTTTGAAATATCCTCAACTTCACTTTGGAATGACCCTTACCTTTGGCACATTACTTACCAAAAGAAAATTCTGAAAAAAATATATACTCACACATGTATGTATGTGTATGATTGTTCCTGTAGAAATGTGAACCCACATAAATTTCTTTTGCTAGTGAATGTTATTAAAATCTAATCTTTATGCCCATAAAAAGGGAAAAAAAAAAAATGAACGTTGATTCATTTTTTGCAACAATGATGTAGCATTTTAAGTTTTTTCTAACAAGTTTCTGGCTCTTTTAGACTTTAGAGAGAGAGAGAGAGAGAGAGAGAGAGAGAGAGAGAGGAACCGTGTCAAAATTTGATATGGGATCGGGTAACTTGAACCCTACCCGGATCCAAACCATGTATCAGGGTTACACATGGGTTCAATTCAACCCGTTATCAACCCAACGCATTTCAAACACAACCCAATCCACCCATTTGCCGGTCTATTCATGCCCTTCATAGAGTCAATCCTTCCAGGGAATGTATCAATCTATTCTTTATGAACTTCAAGACCATTGACCAATAAGGAAATGAGAATCAATCCAAAAAATATAGGAAGTCTGAAATGACCTCTAAACTCCCACCAAACATCAGTCAACCAAGTAACTTGAACTTGAGGGACATAGAGCTAGCCTCATGAAGTGCCTCCGTATTATTCGTAAGGTATTCCAAAAGAAGTAAAGTGCAAAACCCTTCTATATTTTCACAGGTAAACACACTGGGGCCTTGCACTCTAAAGAAAGATAAAAAGTGATTAACCATACCTTATAACCATAGAGACCTTTAAAATCATTACTATCAAGGTCAGCTGGATACCAATCCCCAGCATGTTGGGAAATGAAGGGCCAGAGAAAACCCCATGATATGATTGCACCAAGAAGAACTGAGCAGTTGACAATGTGAGAGCAGATAAGGCCACATCCAACATAAGTTGGACTGAAGTCAAAAAAGAACCTGCATAACAGTGTGTGTAAATCAGCGGCACAATGTTAACAATAAAAGTCAACAGAAATATTAGTAAATTGTGCCTGGCGGAAGATAAGTTACAAGTCTTTCTATGGAAAAACATGAAACGGCAATCTATAAATAATACAAAAGATAACTTGATCGTAGATAATTTCTTTCAACTTCCCTCAAGTCACTTATGCTTAGTTTGGTAAGAAAGGTTAGAAAAGTGGAGGAAGAGAATGATTTGAGGGGTGGATAGAATGGAAGGTGTCTTTTCACTATTGTGTTTGGTTGAGTAGGAGGGAAGAGAAATGAGGATGGAAGAGAACAGAGCCACAATAAATATTAAAAGTACCACTATACCAACTGAATATTATATTGCTACGCGTGTAAAAAGTGTAAACAAGTAACTTCACCACCACTTCTATCTTTCCTTCCCCAATCCATTTAAAGCGGACAGAACAGAAATGGTGGACGTGAAAGGATACCACTTCCCTTCTCTCTCCCTCTTCCAATCTACCAAAAAAGGACTTTTTTACCCATCACAACTCCCCCAACCCCCCCCCCCCCCCCCCCCCCCCCCCCCATCAAGCATTATGTTAGTCCCAAGGATGATTCCATTTATATGTCAAATGATTACATATGTTAAATCGCTTATATTGGCCCACATAGTGATGGTTCACAAGCAATGAAGTTGAAAAAAGAGAAAACTTGCGGATAGAGGCTCTCCCCTTCCCCCGCAACTTTGTCCGGGCAGCTACATTCTTAAGAAAAACATGTAACGGAACGGGGAAGAAGAAAAATTATAAAAACACTCTTTATCCCCTCTCCGGGATTAAAGGAACTTACAGTCCATGATTAAATTAGGGAACCACCTAACATCACTCAATCAGGCCGGACATCAGTGTCCCTGATCTATTTAATTCTAATGTCTTATAAATGTATTACCCACACGATTAAAAACAGCTAGGACAGAATACTGAACACTGTATTGGATGTGGTTGCTAAACACTGTCCAGGCACAAAAACGGCAAGAAGAACATTGCTCAAAGATATACCAGACCCTAGAAGAATATAAGCATTGAACTGAGGAAACCGTTTATATACTTCTTTATTGGAGAACTTACACTTGCTTCCCCCAAGGTTTCTCCCAATGGCGGAAACCTCCAGACCTCCTCATGGCGGCTAGATGGCGGAAACCTCCAGACCTCCTCATGGCGGCTAGATGGTGTGTTATTCACATAATATCACATGTGTAACTTATTTTGTTAGAAATACTCAAGGATATGGAACTTTCAATTTCTTTTTCATTGCTGATTTTATCATACTCAGCCATTGACCAATAACAGAAAGGAAACATGGTACCCTGAAGAAAATCTAAAGATCTATCAGTATGGAATCTGGATATTAAGAATACCAGGTGAGATTTCCTACACTTGTCAGAAATCTCAAGAGGACTCGGTGCAATTACTTTTCCTATTAACTATTATGAAAAATCTTTTGGCAGGTATCCACATATATCTTAACCAGTAAAAACAAATCCATCAGCTATTATTACACCATCCCAATAAATGATGGAAGAGAAGAAAACAGGAGAAAAGGTTAACACAATATAGACGTCGCCAATACACCATATACAGCACCAGAACACATTAATCTAAAAGCTAAGGCAACTCACATGTTCATGAATTTTGTCAATAAGAAAAAACTTGAACCAGAAGAAACTTACGTGTTCTTAAATAGAGTCAATCCAAGGCTGGGAAAATTATCGAATCCACACGAATCCCCAATACCACTGAAGAACCATTTAAAACAGCTCCAACATAAACTTATACTCAAATACTTTCCAAGACAAGTGACTTGTTTCCTGTTGAAAATAAAAACACAAGTTAGGAGTTAAGTGACCATTGTAGTAACATAGAAAAAAAGACGATCAAACTACTATCACGGTTTATATAATTAACAATCAATTCCAAGAAGAACCTATTACAGACATGAACCTCTAACTACCCAACAAAATACTCAACATTATTCTATAAAAATTACTCGAGGGAAAATATTTTCGCGAATCAAACGCTACAATAAGAAACATGATAACTTAAGCAACAATAGGTATGAGTCTTGGAATGGAGATCCCAGTTACATTTAGTCATCACACATCACCACAGAGGCCACGACAGAGGAGGTATACTTGATGCCCTTGGTGCCACTAAGGGAAAACTTTTTAGCAGTGCAAACGTTATTAAATTAAGAAACGGTTAGTTTGTTCCTTTGCCATTTTTGTCAATTATATTTTGGGAGGTTGCAATTTTTTTAGGTCTGCAAAAGGTGTGAAAATGGATACTTCATACTTGACATTCATCGCGAAAAGTTTATCAGGGTCAAACATGGCAGTTCCAATGACAACGAGGCAGGTTTTTCTGGTAACTCGCTCCGCCCCATATAAGGCATATGTGGTATGGATAACTAGGTTAGGGGCAGGTATGGAAAGAAAAATAGACGCAAAACCAGTTCGGGCTCAGACTAAGTGTTCGCCCTGCCCCAATTAGGTAGAATAACCTACAATTACTTAACGTCCTCATTTTTCGAGATATGCATAGAATAGGTCTATATATATAGCCCCTTGGGATTGAGGGAGTGTCCTATCTCTCCTCATCGAATCATGCAAATCACCACCAGACCTTAAATCTTAGATTCTCATGAATGGGTTAATCCATGAACTCCAGTCGGATCCCAAGAATTTGAGTGTGCCTAATCCACCATCACGAAAAAACCGACATATTCAAAACCTTTGGTCCGCTTCATTGTGGCTCGGCACTTCCATGATCTAGACTTCGAGTTCTAGTGTAGCATTACTGGTAGTAGGGGTGTAAGCAAATTGATCGGACCGACCGAACCAATCGGTTCAGTCGGTGTTCAAATTTCATGTAGTGCAAAAACCAAATGAACCAAATTTTACACTAAACCAAACCAAACCGACCCGAAACCAAAACCGACAGATTTGACTGAAAAATTGGACATAAATGAACAGTTTTCACCCCTAACTTGTAGGGATGGGAGACTGGTGTAGCTTGAAAATCCATGATTTGACATACATTTTTTTATGGATATTTGTAGATATTCTGCCTCAATTCTCTCTCTCTCTCTCTCTCTCTCTCTCTCTCTACATATATATATATATATACAGTCAGGCTCAGGAAAGGGCACCCTCTCTTTATTAAAGAGAGGGACTCTGTTTGGCCATCGGATCGTGTTTTCATTAAGGGCAGTTATGTCATTTCCCAGTTTTTAAACACGATCCGACGGTCAAAACAGAGGCCCTCTCTTTAATAAAGACAGGGCGCCCTTTCTGAGAATTTTCGTATATATATATATATACACACACACATACATATATATATACATATGGGTATGCTTCTTGTGCTTCTCCCCCACCCTCCCCAGTTCAAGTCTGTTGCAGAGTAAGGAGTACATGTATATGTAACGTAATGCCATTTTCCCTCTCTTTAATTTACCAATTCACAACCCACTTGTACCCTCTAGAGTTTCATCTTTTTATTAGATCAAAAGAAGTCTGGATCCATCATAGATTGGAAGAATACCAACATCTACATAAAAGTAAAGATTATCATGCATCCCTCCCTTACCCTGCAAGCTCCGCTCCTGTATTTGTGTGGAAGCTGTTAATCAACATTGCTGTGGCTGTTCCGCTAGGGTATGTAAGCTTATTATCCAAGACCATAACCTAAATCACAATAAGAGAGAAGAACCGGAAATTAGTTCAAACAGACTTAACAATCTCTGTTGTCAATAGACAAGTTAAGACTGATTGTCGTTGCCAATGGTGATTGTGATAAGACAGTTGTATTGTTATAATTACTACTAGTAATTACAAACCTGACAACAAGATCCTTCACTGTAATTAATAGAGAATTATAATCCTTATAATATTCAGTTCAGGTAACAAAAGCATTTATAAATTAGTGAGTTAGAAACTAATCCCTACACCAGTGCAAAAGTCAAGGCCGATTAGAGTGAGACGTCATGACATAGAGAGGGCTGTTGTGGGGAGGGGGACTTGGAGATCCATCATGTGGCATGACAGGTGCAACAACAGTTACCACATACCAAAAAAAAAAAAGGAAGAAGAAGAAGAAGAAAAAACAGGACGCCCCACTCAAGTACAAAACAATTTTTTTTAGCATTTGGTATGCAATTGCAAAAGATAAACCCACTGGGTCAAAAGTTGGAAAATATGTCCCATGAACAATAGGAGCACATTTATTTTATTTATCCATTGATCTATTGGCTTCAAAAGAAAACATATTTTGCGGTGTTACCAAGGATGATAGTGACAACAATAACATAGAGCAGTCATAAGTTCTCGGGAAATACCTTACGAAGAGGGACAAGACTAAAAAGACCGAGAAAACTGACAACAAATAGGAATCCAATCATCCACCACAACCCTGGGTTCTTCACATCTTCTGCCCGATTACCAGGGTAATCCTCACCAATTAGTTTGTACGTTCTATCATCCATGGCAATCAAATATGAACCGAATCCACCTGTGAATCATTCAATGTTGAAGAATTGCATCAAACTTAAGAAACAAAATGAGCAGAAAGATGGCCAAATACAGATAAATAACTGTACAATTAGGCAATAGTCAATCGCCTGTAAAATAAGATCAGGTAATAAAATGGATGGATAAACCTGTAAATAAGAATGAGAGAAAATACATTATCTGATAATATTTTGTCAAATTTCTCTGTCCTAGGACGCAGGCCTTGAGAGTGTGCCTCCTCGAGAAAGAAAATTCAAAAGCCAAGGCACAATTCCAAAAGCACAGTCAATTCTCTCAATTGAACTTGAAATTAATACTTCCTCCGTCATTTATGTGTCCCTCTTGGGGAATCCAACTATTTAAGGGGACAAAAGAATCTACACCTACTTTCCACTTGCCCATAATCATTGCACTTTCTTTTTTTGTTTTGTTTTGGTGTTGATTGCAAGGAAGGGTAGTTTGGAAAACTAAGTAAAATTTTCATACTAATTTAGGAAAGTGGACAACAATTTTGGGACATCCCAAAAAAGGAGGAGGACGCATAAAATGGGACGGAGGGAGTAACTGTACAACATGATGACTAAACATAACTAGTTATCTCAGGTAATAAGTACCCCTCAACGTGTGCATCCTGAACTAATTAACCCTCTGTCTGCTCCAGTTGTTATCCAACCAACAAAAACCAACTTCTAACAACAAAAAAACAACAATTTCTCCATTCATATATTTCCATCAGGATCTTCAACAGCTGTTTAAAGACAGTCTTGGCCTTATTGTTGACAAAGGATTTCAGTTAGTTTTTTTTAAACCAAACCATCACGTAGATTTTTTGAGAATTTGAACCAAAATTAATGAGAGAAATGGCAGTAATTGACGTGACAGATCCTCCAAGTATTTGTCGCAGAGATCCCCTAAGTGTGTTTCGCTTAGTGGAGCAATTCCTGAATGAATTTTCAACATGTCCCATGACTAATCTCAGAGTTGAGTAGTTCGTCTTAACTTGACATGATCAGATATCAGAAAAGAAGTCTAGTAGTTTGTTCACAACGACTTCTCAAAGCGTCCAACAAGTGTTTTATGAATTATTTAAAACCAGTTAACTTTCTCTTAGCACCGATTGCCTCTACGTTTTCTCTACCATTGGCATACAAGTAGTCAGCTCAATGAATATAACAGAGAACCCACCATTCACTTAAATAACTAACCTGCTCATAGCTTCTTTTTTTTTTTTTTTTTTTTTTTGTTTTGCGCTGGGTTTTTTTTTTGGGGGGTTGGGGGGAGGGGGGATTCTTAAAGCTTCTTGTTCTTAAACTCAAACAAGAAACACATTCAATAATCAGCTCCAAGCTCATGATTAGGGATGTCAAAATGGCCAGTCGGGCCCGGCCCGACACGACATTGATCGGGCTTGGGCGGGTTTGGGCTTTGGCCCATGGGCTCATGTCTCTTTTCGGATCGGATAGGGCTCGGGCCGGGCTTAAGAGTTCACAATCCAGGCCCGGCCCTAGGCCCTAAGGTAGAGCCTAAGTGAGCGCTTTAAATTTATTCTAAAATGGTATAAATACTATTCTATGTGTAACCATTTTTTTTTATAGGTTGGAAATAACTTTCAATACAGCAACTTGCAATCTTTTATATTTTAATACTTGAAAACGATCAATATTTTTATTATGGGGAAGCTTTTAATCGGGCTTTTATGCGGGCCTCGGGCCGGACTTTGGTCGGGTCAGGCCTCGGGCCAGGCTTGGGCTTCGAGAGATAGGCCCAGGCCCCACCCGGGATGCTAGGGCCTAGGGCCGGGGCTGGCCCTTCCTCGGGCTTGCGCCAGGCTTAAGGCCCATTTTTTCGGGCTGGGCTTCGGGCTGCCTGCCGGGCCGGGCTTTTTTTACACCCCTACTCATGATATGCACCCAAAAATACGAGAAATAATCAGTTCCAAGCTCATGATATGCACCCAAAAATACAGAAACTAAACAATACAGGAAATTAGCTCCTAGAATACCAAATTTAGAAAAAGAAAAAAAAGAAGAAGAATAATTTAGTAATTTTACCACTGAATGCAAGGCCATAACAAGCGACGACGCAGGTCTGAATAACAGTGTTCTCTTGTCTGGTAAACGGCTGTACTGAAAACCCTAATTTGGATAGGAATCCAGTCCACGACTTTACGAAGAAGAACCCCAGTAATCCAGCTGCCACGTTAAGCGACGGTATAATCCCAACGGTGAGATTGAGCTTGTGAGTGATTATACAAAACAGTGTTCCCAACAATGCACTCACCACCAACCCTCTCACCGTTATCTGATCTTTCCAATCCGGAATTGTTTCGAAATCAACGTCCCTGATTTTCTCAGATTCATGATGAATTAACGGCTCCGATATTCCCACAGATGTAGTATTTTCCGTCCCCATTTTCAGCAGATCTGTGGATCTTTTGGCTCCCAAAATGCAGAACGATTGGACCTCTAGGGTTTTCAGACAGGTATATCTATCTATGTGTATATATATATCTAATACATATACATAGACATATATATATATATATATATATGTGTGTGTGTGTGTGTGTGTGTGTGTGCTGAGATCTAGGAGCTGACGATATTTGTTTGATTTTGCTGTATAATTGGGTTTTGGTGAGGCGGCGTTTGTTTGGTTATTTATGAATCGGTATTGGAATCGGAATCGGAATCGGAATCGGAAAAGGACGTTGAATAGCAGTTGGGGGACGATGACGTGTTATAGGACGCAACCGCGTGTTTGTTTGTTATTTTTCTGGGAGTTAAAAGAGTTTTGCATCAGTGTGTTGGTATTTGGGTCGGGTTAGTAATACTTAGGAGTTAGGACACATTGACAGACACAATTTTGAGACACAGTTTGAAATATGTGTCTATATCTTTCCTGTAATGTTACAAGAGGGGTGGTGTCTATCTCTTTTATGTTAGGTTCACTGACATTACAGAAAAAATATAGACACATCTTTTAAATTGTGTCTGAAAAATTATGAATGTGTCCCAAATCTTTATTCTTTGCCTTTGGGTGGATACCATACCAATTGGACAATTTTGCCTGGGGGACCGCAAGAACCAGTTTTATTTAAAAAATAAAAAATAAAAATCTTTTGGAGTGTTTGGCGAACAGAAATAATTCAGAAATTTTATAAGCAACACTATACCATACCACGAGGCTTGTAAGCCCAGTGGGAAAGACTAAAGAGATTTCCTTAATTGGGGTTCTAGGTGTTAGACGGTGGGATATCATTTCCCTACTTGTACATCGGTGACGTTAAAATTCTCATAGTTCTATGTAATCAGTCAATTAAATAAAATATTTTAAATATACAAACTGGTCTAATAAATCAAATCTAACAAAATGTAATCAAAACTACATGACAATGACATGTAATTACTAAGGGAAAATTGTAAATTACACCCCTATAGTTTAAGAGTTGTGACAATTTGGTCTCTATAGTTCAATTTTGATAATTTATACCCTATAGTTTGAAAATTGTGCAAAATCCACTCAATTACAAAATAAGCAAGTGTACAATGGGAATATCACATTATTTTCAGCTCAAAATTACCCTTTGTGTCCATAGACCCATGAGTGTAGTTCAATGGGACCAGAAGCTTATACGAGGGATCGGGGGCAGCCCCTCGATCCAATATATTTATTTTTTGGGGGTAGAAATAGTATAATTGTGTATTCGTTTTTTTTTTTTTTTTTTTTTTGTACAAACTAATCTATCCCATAATTTTTTCACGGAAATTTTGTATTATAAGCTTAATTTTTTTATTTATTTTTATCAATTTCACTTTGATATTTGTGTGACAATGCGTGTCCAGCTTTAAGTGTATCAGATTGTTTAAAAGATTATATGTTGGAATATTTTAATAAAAATATGATTTTTATCTAAATTCTTTTGGGAGTTGTATACTCATTATTGAGTGTTTTATTACATTGTTTTATTTGATGAACTAATGAGGCTTATTAGCGGGTGTTTTACACCATTATGCACAAAAAATTATTGGATTGGTTTATTAGTCCATATGTTACATGTGATATTGAGGCTAGTTAATTGGCCTTAAACTTCAATTAGTATGAGTTTTCCAACAACCATATTCCCGAGCCTATAAATATAAGGCTTGGGGTCTATTCTTTTAAAAAAATAATACAATATGACATAAGTCCATGAGATAGAATACTGCTAGTATAATATAGGAGTACTTATTTTATTATGCGTGTATATATTGTATTTTATATTTGGACAAAGAAAAGTGTTGAGAGAAGCTTCGATCTTCCCCAAATTGTGTAGATTGGGGATGATCACAGCCTAGAGCTGAGTTGTAGTATCCTGGAGGCGACGTGTTATTCTCCTACACCGGTGATTATCGTGAGAGACGTGAACCGTCTTAACGAAAGCGACCTAGTCCACACTCAATCCAATTATGTGACTTTTTGGTGGTATGATATTCCAAGCGATGTCAAACCATTTTGAGGTAACATTATGCGATTCACAATTCGGTAAGAAAATCTATTTTTATGTTGTTATTTAATTATTATTTTATTTAATGAATATTTGTATTTTGGAGGTAAATCCCCAACAACTTTAAGACGATTCATCTCTCTTATTTTATCATTTTTCACCAATTGAATTTGATGTGTTTGTTGAAATGTGTGAAGTGACAAATCGAGTAGTGACATGGAGATCTCACAATTTACTAGAGGTATGTTTTTTGCATTTTCGTTTCAAGAGAGATACACGATATATATATATACATATATATATATATATATATGAAGGAAATAGTGGGGGTTTAAATTGTAAAATAATTTTTTATTCTCATGAAAAGAATAAATTGGCTGCTTTTATTTGGGTATGGAAAAGTGTCATTGAGAGCATTATTATTACACATGTGTAGCTCCTAAAATATTTTCCAAGAATGCTTGTTTTAACATATTCATCGATTTTGTTGTGTCACCGTTGGCCTAGCCTTGGTATATTGTCTATGAGTATGCCAATATGCAACAATGAAATCTAGTAATTGTTTAGGGATAGCAACGAGCAAGGACAATTAGTGGGGGCATGTGATTCATTAGAGTTAAGAAAATAGTATTTGCTTTTGTGTTTGATAAAATGTTTAAATGCCTATCTTATACTGTACTACATAGCTATAGGCTCAATTTTTTTTATGAGGTGCCCTGTGTTGCTGTATTGGATATGCAACTTACTAACAATTGCCTAAGGTGTTAATAAGAGATCACCAAATGGTGTCTCTCTAGACCTCTAAAGGAGGCAATTTCAGGTTAGCACTTATGTGGAGAATGAAGTACTATGTTTGAAGCTTATTATTGTGTTTATCAATCCAAATAATGAAAACCTTCAGGCTTGTATCACAGAGCATGTTAATTATTGGGCATTGCTCTACGTTCAGGTAAAATACTCATTTTATCCTATGATCATATTTTGAAATTGTTAGTGCTTGGAACAGTTGGTACTAAAAATATTTAATCAGTAAAGCATTATTATTATTATTTTTTTTTTTTCATTTTTTTTGGTTGAACAAAATTGATTTAGAGACCCAACACTTTGTTTTCTGTAATTTTAAGGAAAAAAAGTTTGAGATAAATGAATTTTACCAAATAAAAGATTTTTTTTTTACTAAATGAGTATCTATCCTAGCAGTTGTCGGGTTACCATCATGACTATACTTTTTGAGAAATTTTAGTATTTTAATATCCTATGGATATTTAGGTGCAAAGGCCACTAAATAAAATTATTTTGAGATGACGTTTTTAGTTTGGTGTACAGAACTTTTGTAATTTCACTTTTGAGAAATTCTACTATTTAATCCTCAATTATATTTGGGGAAGGAGGTAATTGTGGTGTTTTAGAAATTTTTAGACAATGAATTCTGGATACTAGTATACTACTATATATGAAACTTCCATGCAATTTAAATTTTTGGAAGAATTGATGAAACTTGAATATTAAATTGACTTTTTCCAAATATTTTGGTAGTGGACCATATCTATTCAATAGGTCCCAAATTATGAGTTACTTCAACTTTTTATAGTGGTGATGTAAGAATAATGTTGCCTCAATTTGAAGAGAGGACTCTATTTAATTAATTACGGAGTATTTATTAATTTTAAAACTATTTGTTATCTAACTTTATCATGGGTGATTCATGTGGTGATATGAAATTGATGCTTTACTTCGAGGAATGAAAAGATTTTTACTTGGAGGTCTAAAAAAATTCCAAGTGCACTTACCTTGAGGGTAAAGTAGCACGAGTTGAACTTTTTTTGTTCACAATTAAAAACAAATGGCTATTATTTTATTTAATTGTGGAGTCTTGAGAGAGTATACAATTTTTATTAAGCCCACCATTTGGCGTGTGAAATATGTTGGGAATTAAAAGTACCCAAGGGTGAAAATGAATTATTTATGTGGTAGCACCTCCATTTAATCATAGTACTGAACCTTTGTTACGTGTTATACACACATGTGAAATAAATTGAGTTCTAAAGAGCTCTATCTAAGAGGCAAAAGTTTGATGTACATTAAGGAAGATGAGACTTAAACCCAAAATTGTAATAAATCACCTATGAGGGAGTCTGCCCCAAGTTCCAGTAGAATATCGATGTACATATACACTGGCCAGAAATATTAAGCTCATACTGGGAAATACAAACAACAAAGACCAAAGACAGAACCTAGGAGAAATGTAAGCTGACTGCAACAAAAATGGCATTGGCAAACCCAATATGCGAATTCCAGACACAACTATCAAAAAATAGAAAGACTTTCCAATCTTTTCAACTTTCTTTTGTTTATTTTACACAATCTTTCTTTCCAAACAAAAATAAATAAATAGAGAGATTCACCTCTATGAGACTTTTTGTAAAGCTGTCTAAATGGACATCTCAGATCTCCAATCTATGTACTAATGGAAATTATATTTACCTTAAAAAACGGGGAAGTAATAGAGAGGGGTTATTGCGTGATTGTTGTTTCACACCACATCAGCATTATGATGACTTGGTATGATGGACACTCTGACAGGGAAGTAATAGGGAGTGGTTCTAACACATGGACAAGTATGGTTGTGCGTCAGAACACATCAGCATTACGATGACATGGTGTGATGGCCACTCTGAATAACTTGGACGGGGAAGTAATAGGGAGTGGTTATAACACATGGATATGTGTGGTTCACTCCAAGAAGCACCGACACGGATACGACGCGACACGAATACATGGACACGATATTTCTCAAAAAAGCGGGATACGAATACATTGGGGATACGTTGATTTTTTTCTATTTTTTAAATATAAATTTTACCATGTCTAATCAAAGTTGGCATAAAAATACATAAATGACAACAATATTATGACATTATCATTAACCACTTCCCTTGTGGCCGGATGGCAAGGCCTCTGAATGTTATACCCAGAGGTCTCAAGTTTGAATTTCAAAGGGGTGGCCACAGGTGATACACCCGGACGGCCTGGCTTCGTGGGATTAGTCGAGGTGCGCGCAAGCTGGCCCGGATACCCATGGTTACCAAAAAAAAAAAAAATTATGAAATCATCAATAATAACAAAGCCAATGAATAAAATTCAATAATATCTTTATAAATCAACATTCATCCACCATCATTAACCAAATTCGAAGCATATTTGCTAACTACTAAATAGTTTACGTACTTGTTCCCAAAAAATATGCCAATACTATGAATGAAAACCAAGTCTTCTGCACATTTCGGTGTCATCTTATTCTTTCTCATCGAGTGCACAAAGGAGTATGAACTCCAATTCCTCTCACCAAGAGGAAGGGTGGACAAGTAAAGTAGCTTCAAAAATAAGGTTTGAAGCAAAAGTGCACATGCACCATAGGTTACCCACCAATGGTGAATGGAATCAACATATGCAAACTCTCCCGACCTACTTGAGTATCCGACACGTGTCCATAGAGTGTCGGTTCAAGAAAAACTAATAAAAAATTTTGACACGATATTTTGACTATCTGACATATGTCCAAAGAGAGTCGGAGAGTGTCGGTGTAGGATACACTCCCGACACTGATACAAGGGGCAAAAAAGAGTGTCGGTGCTTCATAGTGTGGTTGTGCGTCAGAACACATCGGCATTATGATGACATGGTGTGATGGTCACTCTGAATAACTTAGACAGGGAAGTAATAGGGGGTGGTTATAACATGGACATGTGTGATTGGTGCATCACACCATATCAGCATTATGATGACATGGTGTGATGGTCACTCTCGTATTAATGGCCACCATACTTGCAGAATTTAAATGGAAGATATGCAGGAAATTTTGGTTTCAAAACTCTATTGTGCAAGTTATATTTCTTATTGAATTTTCCATACATACCCCAACTGCAACAATATAAGCAGAATACCGAGTTCATGAAAAATTCTATAGCTTTTGCCATTTACAGATGATCAATTAATCATATACATTATACATGAATATTCTACTGTTGATCTGCATTGGATTCTCCAAACGGAGGTTAAAGTCATTTAACAGACTGATTTAAGTTACCCAGAGAAACTGGAAATCAGAAAATTACCTTTATTGACATTATTCGTCCACTTATGGTCCCTCTGCAGGCATCCATTCAAAATTGGTACTATTTCCTTGGTTTTTTCTGGCAATACCATCTAAGTACCGCTTCACTGATTTGTGGTCCATTTCAAACACGAAACTCATTCCTGTTATCTACATATTCACCACTAGCCAAATGTTAGATACATCGTCAAAGTAAATGCACAAGTTCGTCATTACAAGGCAAAATTAGGACTAGTGGCCGACTAAACTTTAATCATCGAAGTTTGTTACATACAATGACAATGTATGAAAAGAGAAGCCTATCATTGAGATTTTAATTCAGGTGATATAAGAAGCCTCATAAACATGCACAAGTTTGCATGTTGCTGAAGGAAAAGCATGCTGAAAAATAAATAAGGTTAAAAAATATATATATAAGGAACTTCAACAAGAAGATGAGACTGCTGTTAGGCCGGTAATCTCCAAAAAGGAATTTCTTAGCAACTACATATTGATAAATAAGTCAGAAATTTTCTAGGTGTCAAAAACTGATAATACTCCTTCAATATCTAGAAGAAAAAATAAAAAATAAAAAATGAAGGTCGATTCTTTTCTCACCACCTCTTATCAATTTTTTTTTTGCTTTGCATATTCACACTCTTTCAAATTGAAACAACTCAGAGGAGAAAAGAATGAAACTTTGACCATTAAATTGCAAAGGTTAGGATTCTTCCCAATCAACCCATCCTATCATCCAGCGTAACAAGGACCACCAATGAGTAATAGGGACCACCAATGAGTAATAGCCCTTTGTCACTCAAGGCAAAACCGTTCCAACAGTGACAACTGGATGACTATACACCCTCCCATCATCCTGTGTAACCAGAACCATATTGGGTAATAGCCCTTTGTCTATGTTACCCAGACTCGGGCGAGTCGGCCACTTATCCAAGTGTCGGATTCGTCCAATTTTCAAAGATTTTACACTATTTTTAAGGGTAGGAGATCAGGATGACAATGGGGCGAGTTTTCCGGGTTCCCCGCTCTGCTCCGTCCCGCCCAGCCCTGCCCCTAATAGGTAGGGTATGGGGGTGGTTTAGATGGGGTAGGAGTGGGTATGGGATGAGACACTATAACCCGATCCGGGTTCGGTCGGGACCGGGGTTAGGAACAAATCCCCCGAACCCGCCACGATTATATAGCACATTTACGCAAATACCCTTATTAGTTATAAATAACAGCTAAAATACTTGGTAGTATAAATACTGCCTTTTATACCACCAAGTTAGGGACTTAGGGTTTCTGTATTTCAAAACACACTACATACGGCCGCAGTTCTTCGTCTCTCCCTTCCCACTCTGCCGGCGGTGCCGTGAAGCCCTTGCTCATCGTTGAAGCCCTCATTCTCTCATCTGACTCTCAAAATCTCACAGTGTGCGTGTGGGTGTTGTGCAATGTGTGTAGTGTCTGTGGCTGTGTGTAGTGTGCTTGTGTGGGTGTTGTGCAGTGTGTGTGTGTGTGTAGTGTGCATTAGTGCGTGTGTGTGTGTGCGCGCGCGCTCGTGCGCTTGAGAGATGAAAATCTCAAACCCTAGCTCCTCTTCTTCTTTTTATTTTGGTAGTATATGGATATATAAATGTATACATATGTGTGTGTATAAAGTCATAGACGTAATTGATGTTGTTTCTGTTGCACTGCTTCACAAGCTTGATGAATTTTGTCATATTTCATGACTTCTGATATATTCAATACGGACAAACATCATCTTTTTCCTGGGTGGGGGGAAATCAATGGTGGGGCGGGGCGGAGACAAGTTCCTAGTTCTCAGTCGGGTCAAGGATGGGGCTGATCCTCCTCGAGTCGGGTCAGGGTCGGGGAGAGGAGCACCCTTATCCGGGTGTCGAGTCCGGCACAGGCAATGTTACCCAGACTTGGGTACCAGTGTCTATTACAGACTCAGGTTCGGTGTCGGGTTCGTCTAGTTTTTAAAAGATTTTACACTATTTTAAAGGGTTGAAGAGAGAAGTACTCTTATCTGGGTGTCGTGTAGGGCACGGGTACTCCATGCATTATGGGTCCGGGTAACATAGACCTTTGTTAAATGGGTCTCAAGGGAAAAACATTCCAACAGTGACAATGTCAACAATGTTAAGTATGCAAGGTAAGTTAAGTTACCAACTACTCCAAAAGCTTAAGTTGTTCGAGAATGGGCCCAACAATGTATATCAAGCTTCAACACCCGCCCTCACGTGCCATTCCGACTTGCACGTGGAGAGCAAACAAACCAAACTCTATCATAGTGGAGACAAATAACAAAGTGCAAATATGCACAACAAAGCTGGGATGGAGAGTAACACGTGGATTACTGAGATAGGGTGATGTGGAGCACACGTGGGCAAATTGGGCCCAACCTTTCATATAGAGTGAGAATGAGAGATAAGATAGGAAACCTAGAGAAAAGACCAAATCTCCTATGATTACAAATAGATCAATTTAAATTACATAAATCTGGAGATCTCTAGAATATTCTGGGATTTCTCTCTCTGGGATATCTTTTGGATTTATCCATATTTACTTCCATATTTCCAACACTCCCCCTCAAGTTGGCACATGGATACTTGTTGAAGTGTCCAACCTGCACACGAATATGGAAGACAATCTTATACCGAACTATCCTCTCTAAACTCCACCTTGTAGACTGTTGTAGCAGCCCCTCTTAGGTAGTCTCTCGTCCACGTGTGGTTCCTCTTGGGTGGTCTCGTCATACAAACATCCAAAGCTCCAAGATCACATGGAGAAAGGTGAAATGTGCTCACGGAATAATCTATCGTGTGACAAATAAATAGAGGTGGCTGTCTTGTCTTCAACACTCCCCCTCAAGTTGTAGGGGGGCTGTGTGTTCAAACACACCAATCCGTGAGGTGTAGCGGGTCCTCTTCGGGTGGTCTCGTCGCCCGTGTGATATAGTGGGTCCTCTCCTCGGGGGTCCCGTAACCCGGTCCTGTCTCCTTATATTCTTTCCTCAAACTGAAGGTGGGAGTGAACACGAAGACTGAAGTCTGGAAGACATAAGAAACAAAATCCCATTAAAGCCCAAAGCCAAACATGGCTTAAAAAAATCTAAAATTTTGAAAAAAAAAATTGGGGCTAATTTGTGTGTATATATATATTTTGAAGAAATTTGGGGTAAAAAAGTAATTTTTTTAGAAAAAAAACTTGGGCTGATTTGCAAAAAACAGAAAACATTTGGGGATAGAAAATATAGGGGTTGATATGCAATATTTGAAAAGTGTGAGACATCTAAAAATTAAAAAAAGGTTAAGAGACCAAGGACTCGTCCACTTCTGACCTAAGGAAAGAAAGAATCCACAAACCCAGTGGCCCTTAAATACATATCATTAGCCAAACAGCCCTTAAAGGGCCCATTAGCACATGCGCCCAAACAAAGCGTGCAGACTTGGACATAATCTTCAACCTTCCACACTGGTACAAGATCTGCATGCCCATTAAGCCCTTAAGACTGTAAATACCAAACAAAGTAGCACCCACACAGATCCTTAAGTTCTATTCGAGCAGTAGCAGCCAAACAAGACCAGAAACTCCATAGGTGAAGGCAGTCGCACCAAAAAATAGAGGTATAGAGAGGGCTGAACCATTGTTTTTCACCAAAAAGTGGTAGAAATCAATCCAAACAACCATGATCCACTCCAGTAGTACTTCTAATGGCCAAATCGAAGCCCATAGTGAAAATTTGAAACATCAAAAGACACTAAACATCTCAAAATATCATATCGGAAAACATGCCCCCAAAAAATTCGAAAATATTTATAATAAAAAAAAATAGAAAACCTCTCCTAACAGTTTCAAATCAAGAAATGAAGAACACCACAACAATCAACATCAAGAGGAGAATCCGGACATGTAAATTTTGGCCAGAAAATAATGACATCATCATGACATGATCGACGGAAAATCGCCATTAGTGGCTATCGATAATGACAAACAACTTCAGAAGGAGATGGGTTGTTTTGGGAGGACAAAGAGACGAAAAAATGTCCAACTAGAATGACAATAAAGAAAAAAGAAAAAAGAAAATGGAGGTCCGGCAAAGCGAAAGACTCAAAAAGTCACCAGAAGCTTATTGCTCTGAATCCTCTGATACCATATTGAATTTAGAGAGAGAGAGAGAGAGAGAGAGAGAGAGAGAGAGAGAGAGAGAGAGAGAGAGAGAGAGAGAGAGAGAGAGAGAGAAATTGTATTTCACTAAGATAATTATCAATACTTCAACCTTTTATATAGGGCGAGAATGAGAGAAAAGAAAGGAAACCTAGTGATAAGATCAAATCTCTTATGATTACAATCATATCAATTTAAATTAAATAAATCTGGAGATCTCTAGAATATTCTAGGATTTCTAGAATATTCTAGGATTTCTCTCTCTAGAATATCTTCTGGATTTATCCATATATACTTCCATATTTTCCAACAAGTTAATGACAGGAGTATTGCTACACAAACAAAAAACTTTCATTAACCTTTTTTAAATATATATATATATATATATAAAAACTGACATGGCAACCATGTAATTGCCCGAAATTAATGTGGCATTTTAGTGTGTTGTCCAAACACCTTATGATCATGATGGATATTCTATGGAAGCACCTTGGAAGATCTTTTCACTTGTATTGTACTTATAGGATCTTGTGTAAAGTAGTAAGATTATTTCTCTGAAGTTAAGGGCTTAAAACTTTGCTAAAACTGAAAAACAATCCCTTACTGGAAAACAGTCGACTGGTTTGTGTTTTGGCAAGGTAGTTTCTGTGATAACTATCCAGTCGACTAGATCAGGAAGCAATCGACTGTTTTAGTAGCGCCTTTTAAGAGATTTGAAATGCAGTAGACTGGATCGAGTTCACAGTCGACTGGATTACTGCGCATAACAGTTACGGCTTTTTTCTAGGGATTTGACCTAGCATTAAATGCCCCCAAGTACCTCATACGTTCAGATTTTTAAAAGAGGATATAAATACTCATTTGAAATTGGTTGTTGGGCATCTAATTACAAACATTCAATACACATTCACTGCAATCAAAGGTTCAAGCCCTAATTTGTGAGATCCAATCCTACTTGCTCTAGATTTCTTTGTAATTCCTTGAGAGCATTTAAAGAGCGCATTAATTGTATTCATCTACTCTTGGAGATAGTTCTCATTTGTATTCAAACAATCAAACTCATTGAAGTTGTAAAGAAGGGTTGGTGTAACCCTTGCTCCAAGTGAAGAGCTTCGTCATTGGAGGTGTAAAGAAGTTCAAGAAGAACTTGTAAGAGTGGTTTAATCATCACCCAAAGAAGGTTAATTAGTAAAATCCTCAAGAGGTGTTCTTGAGGGGTGGACGTAGGCCGCGGATTGCGGATTGCAGATTGCCGAATCACTTGAAACTCGGTTTGCAAGTGTCTCTTTCCCTTTCTCTTTACATTTGTTTTATTAGTTGTTATTGTGCTTAGCGTAATTTTAATTTGACATTAGTCTTAGTTAACCTTTTTAACCCCTAAACCACACCCACACCCGACACCCCCCCCCCCCCCCCCCCCCCCCCCCATAAGTTACTTTTGGGCCAACAATTGGTATCAGAGCAAGGGCTCTTGTATTGATTTCACCAATCTTTGAGTTAAGATCACATGGCAAACACTACTACCAATATCACCTATGTTAAGGGACAATCATCCCAAAGACTTCCTTGTTTTAATGGAACCAACTAAGTCTATTGGAAAAATAGGATGAGAATTTATATTATTGCTCAAGACTTCGATTTATGGCAAATCGTAGTCAAAGGACCCCACATTTCTACTAAGATCGTAGGCACCGATGTTTCAAAAACGGAAATGAATATGTTTTTAGTGACAAGAGACTCATTAAAATGAATGCTATGACCATGAATCTCTTGTATTGTGCCTTAGACCCAAATGAGTACAATAGGATTTCTACTTGTGAATCGGCTAAAGAAATTTGGGATAAATTAGAAGTCACACGTGAAGGAACCAACCAAGTCAAGAAGCCTAAGATTAGCTTACTTGTTCAATCTTATGAAATGTTTAAAATGCTTCCAATAAAACTACTAGTGAAATGTCTACTCGCTTTACTACTATCATTAATAGCTTGAAAAATCTTGGCAGAGTTTATCCTAACGAAGAAATGATTGAGAAAGTGCTTAGGTCTCTACCAAAGCATTGGCAACCAAAGGTCACGACGATTCGAGAAGCAAAGGAACTTGCAAGGCTTTCAATTGAACAACTCATGGGATTTCTCATCACTCATGAAACGGAATTGGCCATTTTCGATAATGAAGACAAGAAGGACTTGGGTCTAAAAGCTTCAAATGACCAAGATGATAATAGTGATGAAGATGATGAAATGACCATGATCACTTGCAAGTTCAAAAGGTTCTTGAGGAAAGACAAACCTTCGGAAGAAGGGGACACAAAGAAAATGATGCCAAGAAGGAACCAATTATTTACTTCACGTGCAAACAGCGCGGACACATCAAAGCCGATTGCCCATTGTCAAAGAAGAAGACAGTGAAGACAACTTGCGATGATTCCGATAATGACTCATCCGAAAATGAGTCAACTGATGATGAAGTTGCAAATTTTTGTCTCATGACACATGAAAGTGATGAGGTAAATTCTAACTAAGATTCTTGTAATGATTCTCATAACTATGATGAACTTCAAAACACATTTGATGAATTGCACGAGGAATTGGGAAACATAGGAACCAAGTACCTTGCTCTCAAATAGAATTTCTCTTTACTTTCAAATGAACTTAGTGAATTGAAATCACAAAATGAGTCTTTGAGAAAAGAAAATGAAATGCTTTCTTCAAGAAAAATTCCTACAAATGACTTTGAAAAGGAAAATGTTAAGTTGAAGACTTAACCAAAACATTAGCAAAATTCACTCATGAATAGCTAAATTAGAACATGCTTTCAGGAAAACAAAGATGTGTTTTCGATAAAGCCGGTTTGGGTTTCAATCCCAAAAAGAAATACAACAATTTCTTCACTAGCATTGCTTCAACTAGCTCGAGCTTTTCAAACAATTCTCATCAAAGCATTTTCTCAAAGGGATCCACTTCAAGCAATTTCAATTCTCACGTAACTTGTCACTATTGCATGAGAAAGGGGCATGTGGACTACAAATGCCCAGAGATAGGAGAAAGATCACCATGGTTTGGATTGAAAAGGGAACCACGCCTCCCTTTGCTAACAAAAGTGGACCCAACGAATATTAGGTACCAAAGAGGATCACTTAAGCTTGTTTTGTAGGTATGCTTAAAGTCCTCAAACAAGGATAGATGGTTCTTGGATAGTGGATGCTCTAGACACATGACCGGAGACAAATCCAAGCTCTCCTCTGTCTCTCCCAAAGGATGGTGGAATTGTCACCTTCGGAGACAACTTGAAAAGGAAAAATCATTAGTATAGGTAATGTTGGTAAGAACTCCTCCTTAACCATTGAAAATGTGCTTTTAGTTGATGGTCTTAGACATAACTTGTTGAGCATTAGTCAATTATGTGATAAACATTTTAAAGTTGTTTTTTAATCTAATTATTGCACGATTATGGATGACAAAGTGTTATTCATTGCATATCGAGATGAAAATATTTATTGATTTTGATGATATCTCTTATCAAGATGTTAAATGCTTTTTCTTTTTGAGTAAGACTCGTTAGCTTTGGCATATAGACGATTAGAACATGCTAGCATGGATCTTCTTTCAAATTTATCAAAGAATGATTCGGTTTAGGGTTACCAAAAACAAAATTTGTTAAGGACGAGATTTGTGAAGCTTGTCAACTTAGAAAACAAACAAAAACTTCTTTCAAAAAGAAAAAAGGAGATCTCCACTAGTAGGCCTCTTGAATTGCTTCATGTGGATTTATTTGGTCCTACTTGTGTAAGCTAGGATGAGTGGTAAAGTGTATGCATTTGTTATTGTTGATGATTACTCTAGATATACATGGGTTATATTTCTTGCACATAAAGATGAGGCTTATTCCAATTTTGTCAAGTTTTGCAAAAGAGTTCAAAATGAAAAAGGATATGCCATCAATAATTTTAGAAGTGATGGACGAAGAGAATTTGACAACAAAGATATTTCAAATTTTTTTGATGAAAATGGTTTTGGACATAATTTTTCGGCACCAAGAACTCCTCAACAAATGGTATAGTTGAAAGGAAAAATAGATCACTTCAAGAGATGACTAGAACTTTAATTAATGAACACTCTTTGCCTCAATATATTTGGGCCGAGGCCACTAGCAATTCATGTTATGTTATTAATCGTGTTGTTGTTACAAATAATCTCGGTAAGACACCCTATGAACTTTGGAAGGGTAGAAAACCTAATATCGGTTAATTTAGTCTTTGGTTGTAAGTGTTTCATTTTGAATAATAAGGATAACTTAGGTAAGTTTGATGCTAAGTCGGATGAGGGTATCTTCTTAGGTTATTCACAAATAAGCAAGGCATATAGAGGTTTTTTTTTAAGAGAACCTTAGTTGTAGAAGAGTCCATGCATGTAGTATTTGATGAAGCAAATCCCTTTAGAAGAAAGGATGATGATGATGATGATGATGATGTTGTTGTTTTAGAAAAAGGTGAAGAAGGTTTAGACATAGCTCGTACCTCAAATAGTCTACCTTTAGAAGGTCCTAAGGTAGAGTCCCCTCTTATTCTAGAACCTCCTAGACATAACCATAGAGATAACCTCCCTAGAGATTGGAAGATTGTTCCTAGTCACCCCATAGAACAAATCATAGGTGACCCTGGTCAAGGAATAGCAACTAGATCCTCTCTTAGAAACATTTGCAACAACTTAGCTTTCCTATCACAAATAGAACCTAAAAACATAAGAGGAAGCCGAGCAAGATGATAGTTGGATTATGGCTATGCAAGAAGAGTTGAACCAATTCGAGAGAAATGAAGTTTGGACTCTAGTTCCTAGACCTAGTGACCATACAATCAGAGGCACCAAATGGGTATTTAGAAATATGAAGGATGAATCCGGTGTTTTAGTTAGAAACTAGGAAGCACCGACACTCCAAAGGAGGTGCCGTATTTGTGTCTGACACACCTCCGCCCCCGACACGGCTCCGACACGTGTCGGACACGCCAAATACGTGTTGAGATTTTTTTAATATATTTTTTATTTTCAACATTGCAGCGACACGTCTCCGACACACCATCGACACGGCAGCAACACGTCTCCAAAACACCATCGACACGGCTCTGGCACTTATTCCGACACGTTATGGGTTTCTTAAAAGAGGAATCTTAAATGAGGGGGGCAAAAGTGTTATCGTGTAAAATAAGTTTGTAAAAGAGGGGTTTATGTTAAAAAGTTAAGACAAGTAATGGCAACTAGAAGGATTACTAGAAAGATGGGGGATTGATAATTAAAAAAGAAAGCAATAAAGTTGATCTTATATGCATCTTGTTGCTTTACCTTATATGCATGTTGCTTTTTCTTTTTTCTTTTTTTCTTTTTTTACGAATGTTGTGATGTTATAGTTGCTTTGTTACTAGTGCTTAAATGGTAAAGTTGTTAATTGGTATTATTGTTATGATATTTTCACGTTGAATTGTTATTTAGAGGTGATTTATTTAACATCTTAGTTTTTAGTTATTTTAAGAACATTGTAATTTTTAAGTTGTATCGTTACATATAAAAATATATAGTATAATTACTAGTTTCCGTGTCATGTCGGCCTTTTTTTAGGATTTGCCGTGTCGCCGTATCGTGTCGTGTTGTGTCCGTGTCGCCGTCCGTGTCGGTGCTTCTTAGGTTAGAAATAAGGCTAGATTGGTAGCCCAAGGGTACAACCAATAAGAAGGAATAGACTATGAGGAAATCTATGCTCCCGTAGCAAGACTAGAAGCCATTAGAATGCTACTTGCTTTTGCTTGCCACAAAGATTTTAAACTTTTCAAATGGATGTTAAAAGTGTCTTTTTAAATGGATTTATAGCGGAGGAAGTCAATGTCAAGCAACCTCCCGGATTTGAAAGGTCACAATTTCCAAATCATGTTTTCAAACTTTCAAAAGCTTTATATGGATTAAAACAAGCTCCTCGTGCATGGTATGATCGTCTTAGCAAGTATTTATTTGATCTTGGATTCACTCGAGGTAAGATTGATACTACTCTTTTCATCAAACATTCACACAATGATATTTTACTTGTTCAAATCTATGTGAATGATATCATCTTTGGTGGTACAAATGAGAAGATGTGATGAATTTGCAAAATGCATGCAAGATGAATTTGATATGAGTATGATGGGAGAACTAAATATCTTTCTTGGATTGCAAATCAATCAACACAAAGATGGCATTTTCATAAACTAATCTAAGTACATCAAAGATTTATTGAAAAGATTTAGATTTGAAAATTGCACCCCTATTGGAACTCCCATGAGCTCATCTCTCAAGCTCTTAACAAAGATGAATCCGGAAAATTTGTTAATACTAAGAATTTCTGTGGCATGATAGGTAGTTTGTTGTATCTCACCGCTAGGAGACCGGATATTATGTTTGTGTATACCTTGTGCTAGGTTTCAATCCTCCCTAGAGAGTCGCATGTTGTAGCCGTTAAACGCGTTTTTGGATATTTGTTAGGCACAATAGACTTGGGTTTATGGTATCCTAAGAACACTCCCTTTGACTTAACTAGTTACTCGGATGCGGACTTTGGCGGTTGCAAAGTGGATCGCACGAGCACAAGTGGCACGTGTCACTTCTTATGACACTCCCTAGTCTGTTGGTTTAGCAAGAAACAAAATTCCCTAGCCTTGTCCACGAAGGAAACCGAGTATATAGCCGCCGGTAGTGCTTGTGCACAAGTCCTTTATATGAAACAACAATTAGAAGACTTTGGACTTCACTTTGATCACATCCCTCTTAGATGCGCCAACACTAGTGCAATTAGTCTCTCTAAGAACCCCATTCAACACTCCAGGACTAAGCACATTGAGATTATGTATCACTTAATTAGAGATCATGTTCAAAAGGGGGACGTCGAACTTGTTTTCATCGATACAAATCACCAATGGGCGGATATTTTCACTAAACTTCTTCAAGAAGATCGTTTTTGTACCATTCGTCGTGAATTAGGGATGGCTAGTTTGGCTGATGTTATGTAAATTCGTGGCTTGGATCCCTTTTCCCTTATTTTCCTTCAAAATTTTCTGTTTTTCAAAACAGTAGACTATTTTTAGCTCCAGTCTATGTAGCACCGACACTTCTAAGAAGGTAACATGTCGTGTGTCGTATAGTGTCCGACACACGGACACGACACTTCACGAACACTTTTCTGACAGTGTCGACGTGCAATTTTTTAGGATTTTGTCGTGTCGGAGTGTCCGTGTACGTGCTTCATAACCTCCATTCGACTGGATTCTAGTCCATCATTCCTTAGAATTTCTGTAATTTACAAAACAGTCGACCAGATTTTTGGACCCCCTCTGCAGAATTAGTCGACTGTTTCTAATCCAGCCGATCGGATTTTGTTTTCAACCCCTACATTCTGCCAGAATTCTTATACCTCCAGTTGACCGCATTCCCGATTCAGTCGACTGTCCCTGTGCCCTAAATTCACTCCCACTTATATATATATATATATCCGTGCTTATTTTGTTTACAATCCCTAAAAAATTTCTTCTTCTCTCTCCAGGCGACTGAGTACGCCCCCCCCCCCCCCCCCCCCCCCCCCCCCCCTACACCACAACACCCTCACCGTCTAAGACCACCACTATCTCCATCTCAGACCACCACCATCACCATTTCCGGCCACCTCCCTCGGTCTTCTTTCTCTCTCCTCGATCTCATCTTTGCTACTATGGCTCCCAAGAGGAAGCAACCTGAGGCTACCACCTCTACCACAGCTCCTCCCCCTCCTCTTCAGCATTTTCTTGACGCCGAACGCTAGAAAAGCTCCGACGAGGTCTTTGTCAACCGAAAGGTCGTTTGGGTAAGTTCTTCCCTCTGACTTTTCAAATTCAAATAGACTCCGTATAGGAACTCTTTTAGAAAACCTAGGGTGGACCCCCTTTCTCTCCCTCAATCAGCCCTCTTAAAACTCTTGTCAGCGATTTCTTTTGTAATCTCACTCCCTCTAATAATATGGTTTCTTTTTCATCTATGGTTAGGGGAGTCAAATTTATTCTTACTCCCAACATTTTTTTGTGAGGTTTTTAATGTTAATTGTGGCATAATTTGCGCCTATGAGGATAATAAGTGAAATTCCGGACATGCATTTGACCCTTTGCTTGCTTGTCGGCAAATTTGTGGTAATCCTCAGTTAGTTTACCGATCGAAACCCATTGCCTCTCAGCTCACTCTTGAGTCTCGCCTCCACCACATTCTCACCTACATTCTCCTTCCCCGCGCCAGTAGTCGCGATTACATCTCTTATTTTGAAATTTATCTCATCTGGTGTACTCTTGAGGGCAAGAAATTTGATCTCCCCTTTCTCTTTTGCCGACACATTTGTGAAACCCAGAAGAAGTCAAAGGCCAGTTCTCTCCCTATGGTATGGCTCTTACTTCTGTTTTTCGTCATTTTAAGGTTCCCTTTGACGACCTTGATCGCCATGACCCCACCATTCATGATACCTACTCCAACACCACTCTTTCTTTTATGGACTACAAGCTCGAGGGTGGTTTGTTTGTTCCAAAGACCCCCCGTGCTATTGTTCCTCCTCCTCCTCCATCCTCCGTTTGATGCTCCCTCCTCTTCTACTCCTCCTGCTCCCTCTATTACCGCCACCACCTCTGTTCCCTCCTCCTCGGCCCCTCCTGCTTCTGTTGATCTCACAGAGCAATTTTCCATCGTCACTGTTTCTATTGAGTCTCTCTCCGCTACATTTACCTCTCTCCACTCCGCTCTGTCTTCCAGCGTCTCTACTCTCTCATCGTCTGTCACTGCACATCTCACCACCATGTGTGCTTGACATTCTTGACCTTGGCACTGCCGTTGATGTTCTCCACACTTTTTCGGCTGCCACTCAGGAGCTGGTAGATCGTTGCCTGTCACAGATGCAGTCCAGTCTCGATGACGCTCGTGATGACATCCATTTGATTCGGATTCGCTTCCAAATTTGACGGCTCTTTTGATCTCTTTTGATATATTTTGTGGGATAGATATATAGTTAGATAGCTAGATTGATAGACAGTCACTAGATTTTTAGATCTCTAGATAGATGGACATGTATTGGGATGGTACAAGTTGACCCATTTATTTTGTATCTACATCATCCGTTTGTATCTAAAACTGTCTTTTGACATGTTCGATGTATAAAAGTCCCCTCTTTTTTCATGTCTCTGTGCTATTGACATGTTTTCATATCCTTGTTCGTTGTTAATGATATTGATGTTGTATGCTCTCCATGTTGTTGATGATATTGCTTCTCATGATATTAGTATATTTGTTTGTGCACTAACCGTGGGAAGATGATGATACCTCATTTTCGGTGATTCCCACCCACCCGTCCTTCAACTCACTCAAAGAGAGGGAGATTCTCTCCTTTCTAGAGTTTTTGTTGATGACAAAAGGGGGAGAATGTCCATACTTGCTTGTTCATGTGTTTCTTGTCTTGATTCTCATTCAACATGAACTTAACTCATGATTCTATTGTCTACATGAATCTCATTTGCAATATTCATCTTGATTTGCTTCTTACATGTCATCATTTTTATCTCGGGCAGCCCCAAGGGCTAGGAAGCACCAGTGCGAATGCGGGGATGTGAGTGCGGGGAGTTTGGCAATTTTCTCAAAATCACCAGTGCGAGTGCGACAAGGGTACTTATGTAAAATATTAAAAATATATTTTATATAATATTTGTATAGTAGTATATATATTACTATTCTACTAGTATTTATTTATTTATTTATTTCAAATTTAACAATATAATTATTTATCGATAAAAAAAAAATTTGCGGCTAAAGTATAAATACAGAAGAAAGAAAGGTTTTAAAAGAAAACTTATTATAAGTCTAGGCCTTCCTAAAATAAAGCATATGACAGCTAGGGCTTTCTGCCTCTTCACGTTATAGAGAGAGACAGAGGGGGGGGGGGGGGGGGGTGGGGGGGGGGGGGGGGGGGGGGGGGGGGGGGGGGGGGGGGGGGGGGGGGGGGGGGGGGGGGGGAATCGAGGAAGAAGAAGAATCGAAGAAGAAGAAGACGAAGAATCGAAGAAGAAGAATCAGAATCGAAGAAGACGCACCTGGTTTTTCTTCTGCCTTTCTTCATTTTTTTTCCTTGAATCTGGCTGCACTCAGCCGCACTAAAAAATGGCAAAGAACTCAAATGGAGTTCATACACACTAAGGCGCACGAAAACCGCGTCCGCACTCCACACGCACAGAGTGAGTGTGCTCCACCAAATCTGCCGCACTAGTGCTTCTTAGCCCAAGGGTTTACCTTAAAGTAATTTTGATGAATAACAAACTATAAAGTTGAGTACTCATGTTTATCTTTAGTATATTGTCCAAATAGAGCTTTATAATCATGATGGATATTCTACAAAAGCACCTTGGAAGATCTTTTCACTTGTATTGTTCTTATAGGATTTTGTGTAAAGTAGTAAGATTGTTTCTCTGAAGTTAAGGGCTTAAAACTTTGCTAAAACTTTCAAAACTGAAAAACAGTCCCTTACTGAAAAACAGTCGACTGGATCGTTTTTCCAGTCAACTGGTAGTCTTCTAGTTCAATTAACCGTATATTGCAAAGCAATCGACTGGTTTGTGTTTTGGCAAGGTAGTTTTTGTGATAACTATCCAGACGACTAGATCAGGAAGTAATCGACTGTTTTAGTGGCGCCTTTTAAGAGATTTGAAATACAGTCAACTGGATCGAGTTCACAGTCGACTGGATTACTGCGCAGAACAGTAACGACTCTTTTTCTACGGTTTTGACTGATCATTAAATGTCCCCAACTACCTCAAACGTTCAGATTTTGAAAAGAGGAAATAAATACTCATTTGAAATTGGTTGTTAGGCATCTAATTACAAACATTCAATACACATTCATTGCAATCAAAACTTCTAGCCCTAGTTTGTGAGATTCAATCCTACTTGCTCTAGATTTCTTTGTAATTCCTTGAGAGCATTTAAAGATAGCATTAATTGTATTCATCTACTCTTGAAGATAGTTCTCATTTGTATTCAAACAATCAAACTCATTGAAGTTGTAAAGAAGGGTTGGTGTAACCCTTGCTCCAAGTGAAGAGCTTCTTCATTGGAGGTATAAAAAAGTTCAAGAAGAACTTGTAAGAGTGGCTTAATCTTCACCCAAAAAAGGTTGATTAGTGAAATCCTCAAGAGGTGTTCTTGAGGGGTGGACGTAGGCCGCGGATTGCAGATTGCCAAACCACTTGAACTCTGTTTGCAAGTGTCTCTTTCCCTTTCTCTTTACATTTGTTTTATTAGTTGTTATTGTGCTTAGCTTATTTTTAATCTGCCATTTGACTTAGTTAATTTTATTCACACCCACCCCCCCCCCCCCCCCGGTTCCCTCATAAGGTTACTTTTTGGGCCAACAAAAATATTACCCGCAAACTATGATCTTGATACGACTAAATCTGCTTAAACAAAGCAAAATTCTCCCAGTAGGATTATGTGGACCAACATTGTTAAGCAAGGAAAATATGTAATGCGGCTTACTATTTTGAAGGAAGTTTATAATTATAGACATTCAAGAGATTAGTGATGAAAACGTGACGGTTAGAGGATGTCTGAAGCACTTTGATAGACATGACTGGACCTCGGGAGTATTGTACATACTTCCGAAGCATTATTCTAACTTAAAATGAATATTCTCAGAATTTTAAGAGGGTGGAATTATTCTGACTCCCATTAAGCACATAATCAGATGACCAGCTTGGGTTGATAAACAAATACTAATCCTAGCAGGATAGCATTAATGCACAACAATCGATTCAAAACATAAGAACTGAATAAAACGTGGAACTAAATAAAAAATTCATAGCAATCATTCAAAATTGGAAGTGGACAATAATATACCTCGATCAAACAGCTTGAACTAAGACTCAGGTACTGCCCAGTCCCAACTTCTTTGCCATTCACCGAGATTATACTCTTCCCAAGATTTTTCAAAATGAAAGACCCATCACCTTCTATCTTGATTACTGCCTGAACATATATAGGGATAATAAGAACAGATACATATTATTCAAATCAGTAAGGGATGCCCATGAAGCTAAATAGTGTTTGAAAAGGCTAAATCATGCATTAGAACGGAAAACATAAAGAAAAATTCATACATTTGGCCAGCTCTACTGCCCCTACCTTAATGAAACAAACCATCATACCCCAAAAATAACTATTATGATCTAGCTCTAATTCCAAAAGCCACTTTGATAGGTTGAGTCTTACAAGAATGTTCCCTACAACAGTAACCAGATAGTTTTCCTCTTTGTCTACTTATTTAGTTAATGTTATAGTACTATCTTCATTCCTAACACTGTATGCTCAGCATTCCTTGATTTCTCTAGTTGTTAGGTTTCACCTATATCCCTTTTTGTTTTCTGATATGGAGTCCTATTTAGAAAATAACAATTATAATGTAAAGGAACGAACAAATCACCAGATTATGTAATTAACAAGACACGGGGAAACAAGCTATAGGTGCCACCCCCGAGGGAAGGTTCAATTCTAGTAGGGACACGGTGTGCGTGCGCATGCGCGATGGTATGTGTAGCCAGTACCGTGAAAAAAAAAAACATAATCACACCTGTCGTCTTGATATTTTGTTAGCACGTCCTTCTTTCCCCAAATCAATATCCACATCAATGTCGTTAGTTGATCTTCCAAGTATGACCTACAAAGATAAAAGAGAGTTTTACATAGACCAAGAGTGGTTGGGCACAAAAGAAAAAAAATGGTGCTCATTATAAGTTCCATTTACCAGATCCTCCTTTGGCATAAAGCTCAGTTTTTCAACTTTACCTGGACCAACTTACGAGAAAGACAGACATTGTACTTGAAATTTGGCCGAATGGAACTTACATAGATTGAATGAATAAAAAAATGGAGAAAAAATGTTGCCAAGAATGAAAGAGTAAATATAAGCATACGTAAATATACTAAATACAACTGTAGGCATTTTTTTTGTGTATCGGGAGATTCGAAACTACCCAACTCAAAAGGAAAGAAAGAGAAGTTTGTCTATCAGCATTATTCTTCTCTTCTAATTTGTGCAACTGAGGAATTTCATCCCATATCTCATTGACCTCAAAAGGCAACTATTAGCTCATCAACTAACCTATTAGTACTTTAAGTATAGTTGTGTCTTTAGCAAGACCGCAACACACAAATTCTTTCTTAGGATATTCGCAGTTCAGACTGTTGAAAGTAGAAATGACTAAGATTCTACAATTTTTTTTTTTTACTTTTTATTTAATTTTCTCTGATATAGATTTGGCAGCAGTAACTTTTGTGTTATTGGGTGAAAGAGTAATGTGTATCCAACCATGATTTCTAGGTAAAATCGCTAGCAGTATTCCAAGCATACTTTGATACATCTGTCTTTCTTGGAAAACCTAGAATCTATTCCTTTTTTGTCTTGTATCAATTAACTGAAATAATGAAAAAAAATTCCTAGTTAATTTGTCATGTAAAAATGCAGGACTCAAGAGACAATTTAGCAGTAATGATTCGATTTAGACTCGATCAGGTTGCGGCAGAAAAGTACGAAGGAAAAGTGACAATGCAAAACTTTCTAATAAAAAAAAAAAAAGCAAGCAAGAAAGAAAGAAGTGTCACAGGCCATAGCCGATACTTTCTAATATTAGTCCTTGACGACATGCGCTTGAAAGCCAAAAAAAAAAAAAGCTAGAAGTTCATGAACAGGAAATACCTTGGTTTTCCTGATATAGTGCTTCAAATGGCGGCCATAAAAAACAGCAAAAGACCCCTGAGATGCCATGGCTCTTTGCAAGGAAGAACGAGCACACTGTTCCAACCTTATGATTGTCCTCTTAGAATCCTCTGACTGGTATCTTGAGACTGAAATATAAAGGTGATAAAATCCGACTCAAAATCACAAGACTATACAGATATAAGATAGGGTATATGCACTTAGTACTTGCAAAACCTCAAATATATCATCAATGTTGACGAGAGAGAGAGAGAGAGAGAGAGAGAGAGAGAGAGAGAGAGAGAGAGAGAGAGAGAGAGAGAGAGAGAGAGAGAGAGAGAGAATAGCACAAAATTTAGGCAAGTGCTCTTGTTTGCTCAATGATATCTTTGCTCCAGTTGTTTAACAAATCAATTCTGGTTAGTTAAGATAATAAGGGAAAATACTTTCATAGAGCATTGCTGTAAGTAAGTCATTTCCGTAAAGAATTGATATACATCTACTAATTATGCAACTATCAAGTGAGTGGGTTGGTAATTGTCACGAAGCTATCGTTGTCAATATTCATTGATGACACTCGGCATATGATATTTACATCAAGGCCAACAAATCTTAGTACTCAAAATAAACTTGTCATAGACATGTGTAGTTAACATTTTCCTGCTTGAATGTTAGAACTGCAGAATTTCCAGACAATTTATGTCCAGGACTAATCTTCTGCGTGAGAATGAACCAGATGCAAAAGCAAAGCGACATTTAACTATAAATCCTAAACTGACATGAATTACCTTGCCTACTGAAATGTGGATCCTGATCATATGGACCTAAGTCCATTTCAAGAATCTGAAATGAAATATCAAGATGTCAAAGAAGTCAAGACCTGTAAATTATTGATAGAAGACAAACAGCCTTAACAAACAAAATTTTAAGATTTTACCATAGCTTCAATATCAGAAAAATAAGGCACATCATTATCACTCTCAGGCTCTTCCTGATCTGAAGTTGAAGGATTGATTTCTGACTCTGGAAGAGTGAACTTCATGGAACCAGCATCTGCCTGCGATGGCATCTCCCTAAGAGTTGCAGGGGTGTCTACTACCTGTTTCCAACAAACAAAAATCTTCGGAGATATTCTTTTACATAACCAAAATCAATGTTGTCAAATCATGAATCGGTATTACCAAAATTAAAAATATATATATATACAAGGCTGTGTTGTATACATATAAAAATACATGTTCAGTGCTTAAAGCCTTAAAATGAACAAAATAACAATTTAACACAAGTTTCATGCAATATGAACTATCAAGGCTTTAAATGTTGAGAGTTTTCCATTTAAAACTTAAAACTCCAAAGTTATGAATCACGACTCATAGTGAATCGTGAGTCGTATCAGATTGTATGAGACTCGTATCAACTTCCATGAATAAACTCGTGAATCAACCAATTCTAACCCCCATGACCACAACCTGGAACAGCCTGCTATAGAATGAAACAACATATGATTTTAAATCAGCTTACCCCAGATTCAGGTTTTATAACATCTTTGTCCAATGTTACATCCATAGCAGAGAGTGGAGTTGTGTGCATTGTTTTGCATTGACTTGAGTCTCCAGGAACCTTGTTAGAATGTCTCGGAACAAAATCTAGACAATTAGTATCGGGAAGCTCAGATTTGACTGCAGAACCAACAACAATGTGGTTTGGACAGGTTTCAGGCAGATTGTTTCGTCCTACCATCTGTGACTGCATAAAAGACTGAACACGGTCTTTCCCTTGAATTGCCAAGTTAAGACCTCGTTCATTCGAACACGGGGACACGATGTCAATAGCATCTGTAGTAATTAGTTGCATTGCAGAAACAAATGATGAGGCTGGATGGATAAGCAGGAATATATCATCATTACATGGGATTTCCGGGTCTTCAGTATTCAACGTGCAATACGAACTTAGATCACCAAATTTAAGAGACTCGGAAATTAACAATGATTCAGATTGCAAATTGGCCTCTGAGTGACAAAAGCTTTGTTTATCGGGATTGAGGGATTTTGATGGGGAAGCAATAATTTCTGATTCCGCAGGACATGCACCAGTAGAAGTTGCGAGGCAGGTATTTGAAGCTATCAACATCTTAGGTTCAACATTGAGCACATCGTCCTTATGAATGTCAATAGAAGAACTCAACAGTGTCGAGTTGAAATCATCCATTGTGTCTTTACCATCTATATCCATGTAGACAATCTCATCCTCATTTGAGAAGTTCAAAAGTGAATCTGAGAGATCGCCAAATTCACCACCCGAGATAGCAGTTGAATTAATAAACCCGTCACCAGGGTGTGAATCAATATTATTGTACACTGTCTCTGAACCTTTTTTCTTGTCATCGTCATCATCCTCAGGAACTGTTGACATCTCTTCTGCAGCCCGGGTTTCACTATGAAGGCCCATGTCAACTGGCATAGCAGGAGCTGAGATGTCCTCCATTGTCCTCCAGAGAGGCATTCTAGGGACCGGAGAAGAATAACCCAATGTGTGTATTGCAGGATTATGATCTGAATCAGGAGAACTGGAGTGCTGTTTTCCGCCGTATCTGGAGCAAAGATTTTGGAGGTCTTCATTAATCGAACTACTTGCAGATAAGGGTTTCGTCCCCGAATCATCAGTTTCGAGTATCTTCCCCTCCGGTACAGCTTGCACTGGCCCTATTTCCTCTACATTTGTGTTTTTTCCGCATTCAACTACATTATCTTTAAAAGTGCGTGTAATATCTCTAAGTGCATTATTCTGCTGAAAAGATTCGCTTCGATCAACTCTAAGTGACTCTTTGGCTGACAAGGAGGGAATATCTTCATGAAACTCAAACAAGGAGTTATTTCTCTCAATTCTATCTCTATGGTTATCTTCAAGTAAGTCTGGGCATCCATTATGAAATGCATCACCAGTATTATCAACAGCGTTGGCAGCAGCAATATCTCTCATCGCCTCTGGAAAAACATTTCGCAAGATATCAAAATCAGTTTCCCGAAACTCAAAATGGTCTGACATACAATCTCCAACCACACAATCCCCCTCAGGAGGCTGATTATCAAGGGTAATATGCTCTTCAAAATGACCTCCATTGCCGTTATAATCAAGAAGATTGGGTTCAGCAAGAAAACTCAGATCAGCAGAGGTAGAAAATTCAGCTCTGAGTTTTTTTCTCATGGCATAATATTGTCTACGAATGCTTCCAATTTTCCTCTTCTCATGGGTTTCTTTACTTTCTTTAGTATTTTCAGATCTATGAGCAAAGTTAGACGAAAGATTGGAACCGGAAAGTTCATGCTCAACCATGCGAGCAGAAGCTTGAGCTGATATATCAGGATCATAGAGAAGAGAATTCCAACGATCTCGCAGTTCTCGATAGGTAAATCTGCGAGAAAATTGCACTGCCCCTTTAGCAAGGGCTTCCAAAGAAGCACCAGCCTGAAATCAGAGAACGACAAAATGAACAAATTAAGGGACGGTATGTGATCTTCTAAATTTCAAAAGAAAAGGTCCAAGAAAGAGGAAAAACAAACACACACACACACACACACACACACACACATTGTACAAGCTGCAAAACATGTGGGCATATGTTTTTCTCTTTAAAAAAAAGGCGAAAAGAAAACAGATAGAGAAGATATATATATATGTATATATATACTAGGCGAGCAAACGTGCAAGGTACGTTATGTTTGAGTTTCCCGTTGCATAAAGGAAATGAGGTTGTTTGTCTGTGCTTATGTTTATACGATTGTGCCTATTCCCCTTGTATTAGCTTCGTTGATTTCTTTCTGCAATTTTTAATTTTCTTATCCACTGTGTAATAATTTAATAAATTAATGAGGACATTATCTTCTCTCTACTTCTCTATTATTGGTATTTTCCCCCATTGGGTTGTGTTATGGCATTTAAGTGTTACAACTAATAACACGGCAGAAATGATATCTGAGTGAGCCATGCTTCCGAAATAGGATTCCAAAAATAGTCTGTGCGGTCCCAATTTATGTGTCTACCTTTTCATTTTCAACCATTTTTTTTCCGTTTCAGGAAAGCACCAATGATTGCATTTACAAACATCTAAGTAATAATATTTTTATGAGTAATTTCGATCTCCATATATTCCAAAAAAAAAAAAAAAACCAAAATCATAATATAAGGAAAAAAGAGAACTAAAAAAATTCTTATTTAACAATTATTACATTTAATGTTTTCTCAAAGACAATGAATGGACCATTTAGGTGGTTACCAGTTCACCTACATTATAGTATCTACGACCAATAGGGAACTTCTTCCATTTACTTACAACATTTTGGCAGCATTTTAGTACTAAAATGTTATAACATGGTTTGAAATTGCTACAACCTAGGAAGCACTACACCTCAAAAAGGGCCCCATACGTCATGTACTGGACATCACGTATCGGATGCGGCAAATACGTTTTTTGTTTCTGTTATGCGATTTGTAGAAACGGACACCTCACCTATATAAAGCCATCCCGATAAGAAAACTGGTCTTAAGAGGTAATTAAGCAACCGTTGAAGTTTACCCTTTCTTAATTACAGAACTTTCCCCAAATTTAATTCGTGGAATTAAAAGATTTGGTTAATACCACGGTACCACCATTCCCAAGTATTGTGTGGTCCCATTTTATGTGTATCTCTACATCTTCAAGCAAATTTTTTTTTCCTTGCAAAAAAGCACTAAAATATTTTTATGAGTTATTTTCGTCTCCATGTATTCAAAGTTCCTTAATGGACAATATTTCTGAAATAGTAGATGAAACATACAATGGACCGGAGGAGTCACTATTTATAGTTATTCCATTCACAACACATACTAAGTAATAATATTAGGCATGTGTGTAATAAAATTAAATTTAGAAGCATGTGTGTGTAAATTAAATTTATATCCATGTGTTAAAATAAGTAAAACATCCATTTAGTCTGTACCTCTGCAATTGTCATACTTATATCAACTTTTTTTTTTTTTTTGAAGAATATAAGTTCATTATTTCTATTCATTTGAGTATAAGATTTGAATAGTGTTGTTTCAATTTGGTATGAGATTTGAGAAGAAGTGAATTTGGTATGGATTTGGTTCTAGGATTACGAAGCATTTTTGAGTTTGTTGAACCAAACTTAATTTTCATGCCTTTTCTTTCTCTTCACGGTTTTTTTTTTTTTTTTTTCAATCATGGTAGAATTGGTTGCATTTTGAATTAGTAATAGATAATTTTGTTCATTAGTTGTATATTTTGGCACTTTAAAATCTCCCTATCAATTGTGTAATAATTTAGGCCTCGCATGGTAACGTTGTGGATTTTGGTTTTCAGTTTTTGTTTCCAATTTTTGTATTAGGAGTTGACTGTGATCAATTCAAAAAATGAAAACAAAAACTGAAAACCAAAAACCACAACGTTACCATGCGTGCCCTTAATAAATTAATGAATGACAACAATGTCAATACCTCTATATTAATAATTTGTATGAGTTAATTGAATCTCTATATATTCAAAGTTCCTTAATGGACATTAGTTTTGAAACGGTAAATGACACAAACTACACGTGTGTGTTTAATAAAAATAAATTTATAAGCATGTGTGTAGATTAAATTTATAGCCATGTGTGTACTATAAGTAGCAGTGTCAAAAGAAATGGAAAAAAGGAAAGGGGAAAACCCACACTATGTCTGTAAAAAAAAAAAGCACAAAATATAAATCCTAAATTTTAGGACAAAAGTTGACCAAAATGTAAATATTACAGACCAATACGTAATTCTAGTGTTACACAAAGTACATGAGACATGCATGCATGTCCGAGTTATTCCTCGTGCCAAATAAGGTTCTCACATTGAAAAGGAACAACCTATGTTTTTTTTTCGTAATTGGAGAACTACTTATTTAACACCGAGTTAATCTCCATATTCAGGGGATACTAATTACTCATTCCAAGTGGACGACCGTGTAGTCTCCAGCATGTCTCCCTGGTATGGTAAGGCCGATTACAGTAATCACAAAACTGCTTGGCCTTGTCTCCAGACTCACTAGTATTATTGCGACCACGGACTGGTTAGAACGGAGGTTTTCCTCGGTCCGTGTTCTTGGAATGGAACCTCCATTCCAAGAACACGACTGCGAACGGGATCATAACGGGATCATACTCTGAGTTGAGGCAGTCTAGAAACTTAAAAATCCTTTCTTCAGCCACTACTCTTCTTTCTTTTTGATTTCGGGTTTCTTTCTTAGGAGAACGGGACTGCTAGGACTTTTACTTCTATTTTATTATAGGCAACGGAATCAGTGGGACAAAAGGGCTTGTAGTCCAATAGGTGGTCAAGACGTTTCCAACAGGCGAACAGATATGTGAAGTACTGTAGAACACTCATCTCTCGCTACTCTGAGCGACCAATCAACCGTTTGAATTCAATATCTGTGCAGAATTTCTCTTTCGGGAATAAGTATTGGCCATGGTCTCCCAAATGTCTTGGGTAGTCGCCATGTCCAAGAATCCCTCACCAATCTCTAGGATCATAGAGTGACAAAGCCAGGTCATGACAATGGATTTTTCTATCTCCCATTTGTCATAAGCAGCATTCTCGGGGCTAGGTGCTTTAATCCTTCCATTGATATACCCCATCTTTGCTCTGCTCTTAAGAGATATGATCAGAGACTGGGATCAGGCCAGGTAGTTTTGACCATTCAAAAGAGAAGTGGTGATTTTGACATTCGGGTTCTCGATTGGAGTAACAATGATATTGTCATTCCTAGGCTGCTGTGTATTCATGGTGGATTTTTCTGGATCCGACATCTTGAATCGACACGCAATAAATACCTGCAACAATCACAAACAAAGAGAATAGGACGGTGATGTAGCACTTACTTGAAAAATCATAGCACCATTCAGGATGCCAAAGGATCAGTCACGGCTGATCAAGGGTCCATAAATGAACCAAAAAAAGGGTAAAAATGAAGCTTCAATCAAGACGAGGCTATTCGAATATTGTTAGGATTATGAAGGAAGTGTATATAGAGGGTGGAAGAGGCTGTCGGTGAGTCTACCAGACCATAGGAGGGCTGTCGGTTGACCTGGCTGAGGTTAGGTTCTGTCGGCTAGGGTTAGGAAGGGAGAGGTGGTGTCAGCTAGGCTAGGGCTGGGGTTTGGATGTATCAGCTGGGTGTTTAGATGGTGTTTAATTGGTGGCAAGTGGTGGTCCAGTGGTGGTAGGATGAGATCCCTCTTAGGGAGCTCTGATACCATGAAGAAGTACATTAGGGCAAAACCAATGGAGACTCTTGAGTCTCCTGTATTTAATTAGATGTAAAAGATGAGAGAAAGATACAAGAATACCCTTGAACAATAACAAGGGAATAAAGAGAAATAAAAGAAAGAAACAACTTAAATATCTTCTAACAAGGTTCTCACTTCTCACATTGAAAAGGAACACCTATGTTTTTTTCGCAATGGGAGAACTACTTACTAACACCGAGGTAATCTCCATATTCCTCTCCCCACAGCCACCTTTGTGACATGTGACAATAGATAGTAAAAAAAAAATGCAGAAGCATTTAGTGTGTGCGTGTGTGTTTCTATGAACAGGAATACAAACAATTTCACTGCCAATGTAAATCTTACTTGCATATCAAAATTTGACAGCTTTTTCGTCCAAATTGTTATTGAAAGAATTAAATCCATTTCTCGTAGCACCATTTACATATTTTTCCTCCATACCGAACCTCCGATTGTTTGTTTTTTTTACCGTGACCACATTCCGCATCTATAAGGAAACTATGAAAGAGAAATCACTCTTTGATTCATTCATAATTCGAAGAAATGGTCAAAATAGGAAAGACCAAATAGGAAGTAGGAATATCAATTACTCATTCAACAATAAATCATGAGTAACAAAGGCTACATAATTCAGCCAACTGCCAACTTTGAGAAATTGAGGCAATTCCAAAACTATCATTCACAAAGCAGTAATGAATTGCGATAGAGCAACAAATATCTCTGGAATTATTCTAAAAATTGGCCAATTACCAATTTCTAGGGATACCAATTACTCATTCCTCAAAAATTCATCAGTCCATTAAAATCTTCACTTAGTTTCACCCAAGCTTCATCCTGGTCATGGATAGATCACCCAGGTTCGGGTCCATAAGCAGTGACAATTTCCCTATTACGACTCACTTACGCTATGGCTCCGTGGGCTCCCTTAAGCCACTGCCTGTGAGTTACAAAGGCTACATAATTCTCCGAACTTCGAGAAATTGAGGCAATTCCAGAACTATCATTCACAATGCATTAATGAATTTGTTTATGTATGTTTTTGTTTTTTGAAAAACTTGTTTCTGTATGTGTAGTTGGATTTTTGGGGTCTTCACAATGTAGTACGGGTTGGGCCTCCATTTGGGAGGGTATGTTCTTCCTAGTGCTTGCACTATGGATTTATCAATAAATTTACTGTTCATAAAAAAAATGCAGTAATGAATTGCCATACAGCAACACATATTTCTGAAATTATCAGTAACTGGCCAATTACCAATTTCTAAGGATACCAATTACTACTCATTCTCAATAATTCATGATGGCTAGAAAATTCGCCCAACTTTGAGAAATCGAGGCAGGGCCGACCCTGACATGACAAAAATTGCCCGAGGCCTCAAGCGAATTTTCAAAGGGGCCAAAAAAATGAGGCCTCTATACTAAGTTTCATTGAAATTAGAAAGAAATTAGAAGAAAATAGGGCTAAAAATAAAAAGTTTCATAAAAATTAGGAAGAAATTAGGGGGAAAAAATAGGTCTAAAAATGACGCCTAAAATTAAGGACCCATGCGATTGCTCCGCAAAATTGGCTCAGGGCCGGCCCTGAATCGAGGCAATTCCAAAACTATCATTCCAAAAAAGAGTAATGAACTGCCATAGAGCAACAAATATTTCTGAAATTATTCAGTAACATCACCAATTTCTAGGGATACAAATTATTACTCATCCCTCAATAATTCATGAGTTACAAAAGCTAGAAAATTCGCCCAACTTTAAGAAATTGAGGCAATCCAAAAAACTATCATTAAAAAAAAAACTGCTATGAATTGCCATATAGCAACAGATATTTCTGAAATTATTCAGTAACAATTGGCCAATTACCTATATCCAGGGATACTAAATTACTAAGTCCTCAATAATTCATGAGTTGTAAAGGCTAGAAAATTCACAAAACAATAGTGAATTGCCACAGAGCAACAGATATTCCTAAAACTATTCAATAACAGTTGTGCAGATCATAAAAGTGAAATCAAAATACAACAGACATTTCTAAAATTATTCAGTAGCAATTGGCAAATTACCAATTTCTAAAGATACCAATTACTCACAAAGGCTACATAACTCACCCAACTTTGAGAAATTGAGGCAATTCCACAACTAATCATTTACTAAACAGTAATAAACTGCCATAGAGTAACATATTTTCTCTGAAATAATTCAGTAACAATTGGCCATTTTCGAATTTTAACGGATACCAATAATTTATTCCTCAATAATTCATGAATTGCAAAGGCTACACAATTCACCCAATTTTGAGAAATTGAGGCAATTCCAAAACTATCATTCACAAAACAGTAATGAAACTGAAATTAATCAGCAACAATTGGGCAGATCAAAAAAATGAAATCAAATTAACAATGAGTACCTCGATGGCATTCTTCAACAAAAGGTCATCATCAGGGATCCATGTAAAGATCATAGGAGCAACAGTTTCCATCTCCTTCTAAAACCCTATCAACACGTATATATATAGATGAAATTATATATGTAAGTACATATGTATGCACAAATCTCCACTTATGAGGAATATAATTCTTCGATTTGAGTTGAGAAAATCGGAAATTTCCATCAAACGATTCTTGAAAAGGATTGAAATTGGATTCTCACAGAGCTTTCAAGTTCTCGCAAGTAATGTTCTCAAATTCTCTCTCCTCTACCCAAAAGTTTTTTTAATTTTTGACTTTGGAAAGAGAATTTATTATTCCAAGGCTTAAAAAATGACTGACTAAACGGCGTCGTTTCAATGAAAAGTAGTAGTAATCATCTTGTTCTTCCAAGGGGAAAAAAAAAAAGATTGATTGTACAACGTCGTTTCAGTGGCTCAAATTATTAACACTCCGAAGTTAAACTAATTGATGGCTTAGTTAATTGTAATAGATCAGTCGCCATATAGCGAAGAATTGCCCACAAGCTCGAACTCAGAGTACAGGAAGCATAAATCTGGACATGAGGGGGAAGTGCTTCGAATGTGGACAGCCTGGACATCAAGCTAAAGATTGCCCAACAAGACGACAGCGAGGGACAAGTTCCGCAACTTCAACTGGGGCAAAACCATAAACAAGTGTGGACAAAGGGAAAGGGCCTGAGCAGAGACAGGGAAGGTATTTCCAATTAACACTGGAGATGCTGTAGCTGCCGATTCTGTGGTCTCGGGTACATTACTAATTTGCTCACACCCGGCACCTGTTTTAATAGATTCAAGTTCAACACATTCTTTTGTTGCACATGAATTTGTTAGACACTTAAACAGCATATCAGAACCTTTAGGGTATGATTTGTCAATATCATAACCCTTAAGTAAACCCATGGTGACTTCATCAATATTTAAAGCATGTGAAATTAGGGTAAATGATAAGGTTTTGACAGTGAATTTAATTCCGTTGGCCGTTAATTATTTGAACGTAATAATATTGGGTATGGATTGGTTATCCATGAACCAAGCCACTATCGACTATGAGCGGAAAAGAGTTACTTTTCGACCAATGGGACAAGGGGAGTTTAGCTTTCAAGAAACTGGTGTTGTAGCAGCACCATATTTGGTTTCAGCAATTCGGGCAGGCAAGTTATTGAAACAAGGTTATCGGGAGTTCTTATGTTCAATAATTGACACACGGATCATGGGGACTAAAGTAGAAGATATTTCGGTTGTACGGGAATTCCCAGATGTCTTTCCTGAAGATTTACCTGGCGTATTAGTTGAGCGGGAAATTGAGTTTACCATTGAAGTAGCATCGGGGTCTCAGCCAGTATCGAAAACACCGTACAGAATGGCACCGGAGGAGTTAAAAGAACTGAAGGTTCAGCTACAAAATTTTCTGGATAAGGGATTCACTCGACCTAGTGTATCGCTGTGGGATGCACCGGTCTTGTTTGTCAAGAAGAAAGACGAGACTATGAGGATGTGTATCGATTATAGAGAAATCAATAAGTTACCTATTAAGAATAAATATCTGTTGCCTAGAATTGATGACTTGTTTGACCAACTTCAAGGAGCCCAAGTCTTTTCTAAGATTGATCTGCGATCGAGTTACCATCAATTAAAGGTCAAAGAAGAGGATGTGGAGAAAACAGCATTTAGGACCCATTATGGTCATTATGAATTTCTTGTCATGCCTTTTGGAGTTACGAACGCACCAGCGGCATTTATGAATTTGATGAATGGAGTGTTTAAAGATTATTTGGATGAATTTGTAATTGTCTTTATAGTCGGATTTTTGGGGTCTTCACAATGTAGTACGGGTTGGGCCTCCATTTGGGAGGGGAATGTTCTTCCTAGTGCTTGCACATGGTTTTATCAATAAATTTACTGTTCATAAAAAAACGCAGTAACGAATTGCCATAGGCAACACATTTATGAAATTAACAATTAGCCAATTACCAAGTTCTAGGGATACCAATTACTACTCATTCCTCAATAATTCAGGATGGCTAGAAAATTCGCCCAACTTTGAGAAATCGAGGCAATACCAAAACTATCATTCCAAAAAAGAGTAATGAACTGCCATAGAGCAACAAATATTTCTGAAATTATTCAGTAACATCACCAATTTCTAGGGATACAAATTATTACTCATCCCTCAATAATTCATGAGTTACAAAAGCTAGAAAATTCGCCCAACTTTAAGAAATTGAGGCAATCCAAAAAACTATCATTAAAAAAAAAACTGTTATGAATTGCCATATAGCAACAGATATTTCTGAAATTATTCAGTAACAATTGGCCAATTACCTATATCCAGGGATACTAAATTACTAAGTCCTCAATAATTCATGAGTTGTAAAGGCTAGAAAATTCATAAAACAATAGTGAATTGCCACAGAGCAACAGATATTCCTAAAACTATTCAATAACAGTTGTGCAGATCATAAAAGTGAAATCAAATTACAACAGATATTTCAAAAACTCTTCAGTAACAATTGGCAAATTAGCAATTTCTAGAGATACCAATTACTCACAAAGGCTACATAACTCACCCAACTTTGAGAAATTAAGGCAATTCCACAACTAATCATTTACTAAACAGTACTAAACTGCAATAGAGTAACATATTTTCTCTGAAATAATTCAGTAACTATTGGCCATTTTCGAATTTCAACGGATACCAATAACTCATTCCTCAATAATTCATGAATTGCAAAGGCTACACAATTCACCCAATTTTGAGAAATTGAGGCAATTCCAAACTATCATTCACAAAACAGTAATGAAACTGAAATTAATCAGCAACAATTGGGCAGATCAAAAAAGTGAAATCGAACAACAATGAGTACCTCGATGGCATTCCTCAACAAAAGGTCATCGTCAGGGATCCATGTCAAGATCATCGAAGCAACAGTTTCCATCTCCTTCTAAAACCCTATCAACACGTGTATATATAGATATATAGACGAAATTATATATGTATGCACAAATCTCCACTTCTGAGGAATATAATTCTTCGATTTGAGTTGAGAAAATCGGAAGTTTTCATCAAACAATTCTTGAAAAGGATTGAAATTGGATTCTCACAGAACTTTCAAGTTCTCGCAGGTAATGTTCTCGAATTCTCTCTCCTCTTCCCCAAAGTTTTTATAATTTTCGACTTTGGAAAGAGAATTTATTATTCCAAGGCTTAAAAAATGATTGACTGAACGACGTCATTTCAATGAAAAGAAGTAGTAATCATCTTGCTCTTCCAAGGGGAAAAAAAAAAGATTGATTGTACATCGTTTCAGTGGCTCAAATTATTAAAACTTTGAAGTGAAACTAATTGATGGCTTAGTTAATTGTAACAGCTCAATCGCCATATAGCGAGGAATTGCCCACAAGCTCGAACTCATAGTACAGGAAGCATAAATCCGGACATGAGGGTAAGTGCTTCGAATGTGGACAGCCCGAGCATCAAACTAAAGATTGCCCAACAAGACGACAGCGAGGAACGAGTTCCGCGGCTTCAACTGGGGCAAAACCTGGAACAAGTGTGGACAAAGGGAAAGGGCCAGAGCAAAGACAGGGAAGGTATTTCTAATTAACTGCCGATTCTATGGTATCAGGTACATTACTAATTTGCTCACCCCCGGCACGTGTTTTAATAGATTCAGGTTCAACACATTCTTTTGTTGCACATGAATTTGTTAGACACTTAAACAGCATATCAGAACCTTTAGGGTATGATTTGTCAATATCGTTACCCTCAAGTAAACCCATGATGACTTCATCAATATTTAAAGCATGTGATATTAGGGTAAATGATAAGGTTTTGACAGTGAATTTAATTCCGTTGGCCATTAATTATTTGGACGTAATATTGGGTATGCATTGGTTATCCATGTACCAAGCCACTATCGACTATGAGCTGAAAAGAGTTACTTTTCAACCAATTGGACAAGGGGAGTTTAGCTTTCAAGAAACTGGTGCTGTAGCACCACCATTATTGGTTTCAGCAATTCGGGCAGTCAAGTTATTGAAACAAGGTTGTCAGGGGTTCTTATGTTCAATAATTGACACACGAGTCACGGGGACTAAAGTAGAAGATATTTCGGTTGTACGAGAATTAGCAGATGTCTTTCCTGAAGATCTATCTGGCGTATTAGTTGAGAGGGAAATTGAGTTTACCATTGAAGTAGCCTCGGGGTCTCAGCCAGTATCGAAAACACCGTACAGAATGGCACCGGAGGAGTTAAAAGAATTAAAGGTTCAGCTACAAGATCTTCTGGATAAGGGATTCATTCGACCTAGTGTATCGCCGTGGGGTGCACCGGTCTTGTTTGTCAAGAAGAAGGACGGGACTATGAGGAAGTGTATCGATTATAGAGAAGTCAACAAGTTTAACTATTAAGAATAAATATCTGTTGCCTAGAATTGATGACTTGTTTGACCAACTTCAAGGAGCCCAAGTCTTTTCTAAGATTGATATGCGATCGAGTTACCATCAATTAAAGGTCAAAGAAAAGGATGTGGAGAAGACAGCGTTTAGGACCCGTTATGGTGATTATGAATTTCTTGTCATGCCTTTTGGAGTTACAAACACACCATCGGCATTTATGGATTTGATGAATCGAGTGTTTAAAGATTATTTGGATGAATTTGTAATTGTCTTCATAGATGATATCCTAATATACTCTAAGAGCATGGAAGATCACGCGAAGCATCTACGATTAGTTCTACAACGACTCCATGAAAAGAAGTTGTTCGGAAAGCTGAAGAAGTGTGAATTCTGGTTAACTGGGATAGCATTTTTAGGGCATGTGATCTCAAAAGAGGGTGAAGCAGTAGACCCGCAAAAGATTGAAGTTGTGGCCAATTGGAAATCGTCGACTAGTGTGCTAGAACTACGAAACTTCTTGAGATTAGCTGGATATTACCGAAGATTCGTGAAAAATTTTCAAGAATTGCGATGCCAATGACACAACTTATGCGGAAAGATGTTCCTTTTGTTTGGAGTCTAGAGTGTGAAGAAAGTTTCGTTGAATTGAAGACTCGTCTGATCGGCACCTATATTGACTATTCCTTCGGGTTTGTGATATACAATGATGCTTCCTATCGGGGTTTAGGTTGTGTTTTAATGCAAAATAACAAGGCGATTGCTTATGCCTCACAACATTTAAGGCCACACGAAATACACTATCCGACTCATGATCTTAAGTTTGCGGCGGTTATCTTTGCTTTGAAGATTTGGAGACATTATCTCTACGGGGAAAAGTGTGAAATTTACACTGGTCATAAAAGTCTAAAGTATTTGTTTACACAGCGGGACTTGATTATGAGGCAGAGAACATAGTTAGAGCTAATGAAGGATTATGACTTGTCAATTCAATATCATCCGGGGAAAGCTAATGTGGTGGCTGATGCGTTGAGCCGAAAGTCAACAAATAACTTGGCCTATACCTTGACTTCACAAGAAAAGTTAATTCGAGAGATGGAGTAATTGAAGCTAAAGGTGATTCCACAAACTAGAGGTGCTTTAATGTCAGCCATTATTGCACAACCGTCCCTTATTGATGAAATTCGAGTTAAACAGTTTCAAGATCCAACATTGAAGAAGATACATGATGAAATACATGAGGGTAAGCAGTCAGAATTTACTTTTGAGAATGATATGTTGAAGTTCAAGAATCGGATTTGTATACCCAATGTAGATGGTATCAAGGAAGTGATCTTGGAAGCACATAACACCAAGCACTCGATCCTTCCAGGTAGTACTAAGATGCATCGTGACTAGCGGAAAATTTATTGGTCGTCAGGGATGAAACGCAAAGTAGCTGAGCATGTGGCGCAGTGTGTGGCTTGTCAAAGGGTAAAGGTGGAACACCATAAACCAGCGGGAAAATTGGAACCATTACCTATATCGGAGTGGAAATGGGAAAATATAGCAATGGATTTTGTGGGAGGTTTACCGAGATCTAGAAAGTCAAATGATAGTACATGGGTAATCGTTGATCGATTGATCAAGTCGGCACATTTTCTACCGATCAAGACCAATGATCCAAAGAAGTTAGCTGAATTGTATGTTCAAGAAATTGTGAGACTTCATGGAGCTCCAATATCTATAGTCTCATATTGAGATTGTGCATTTACATTAAGATTTTAGCAAGAAATGCATAAAGTGATGGGTACTAAGTTGAGTTTCAGTACAGCTTTCCATCCCCAAACCGATGAACAATCAGAGCATGTAATTCAAATACTAGAAGATATGATTCGACTTAGTATTTTGGATTTTAAACGTGATTAGGAAGAGCACTTGTCATTGGCTGAATTTGCTTATAATATAGCTATCAATCCAGTATTGGGATGGCAGCTTTTGAGGCTTTATATCGGCGTAAGTGTCGCTCTCCACTTTGTTGGACTGAGGTTGGTGAAAAAAGATTGATAGAGCCTGAAATTGTTCAACAGACTACGGAAAAGATAAAGATAATACAACGGCTTCAAACAGCCCGAAGTAGATATAAAAGTTATGCGGACTTGAAAAGAAGATCGATAGAGTTTGAAGTTGGAGATTTTGTATTCCTGAAGGTGTCGCCTTCAAAGGGGATCAAAAGATTTGGGAAACGTGGGAAGTTAGACCCAAGGTATGTTGGGCTATTTGAAATTATTGAGAGAGTTGGACCAGTAGCCTATCGGTTGGAATTGCCACCGGAATTGGCTAATGTACAATTAACTAAGCTGTTACAATTAACTAAGACATCAATTAGTTTCACTTAGGAGTTTTAATAATTTGAGCCACTGAAATGAAGTCGTACAATCAATCCTTTTTTTTCCCCCTTGGAAGAACAAGATGATTACTACTCCTTTTTAATGAAACGACGTCGTTCAGTCAGCCCTTTTTAAAACCTTAGAATAATAAATTTTCTCTTTCCAAGGTCGAAAATTAAGAAAAAAAAACTTTGGGGAAGAGGAGAGAGAATTCGAGAACATTACCAGCGAAAACTTGAAAGCTCAGTGAGAATCCAATTTCAATCCTTTTCAAGAATCGTTTGATGGAAATTTCCGATTTTCTCAACTCAAATCGAAGAATTAAATTCCCCAGAAGTGGAGATTTGTGCATACATATATAATTTTGTCTATATATATACGTGTTGTTAGGGTTTTAGCAGGAGATGGAAACTGTAGCTCCTATGATCTTTACATGGATACCTGACGATGACCTTTTGTTGAAGAATACCATCGATACTTACATATATAATTTCGTCTATATATACGTGTTGTTAGGGTTTTAGAAGGAGATGGAAACTGTAGCTCCTATGATCTTTACATGGATACCTGACGATGACCTTTTGTTGAAGAATACCATCGAGGTACTCATTGTTAATTTGATTTCACTTTTTTTATCTGCCCAATTGTTGCTGATTAATTTCAGTTTCATTACTGTTTTGTGAATGATAGTTTTGGAATTGCCTCAATTTCTCAAAATTGGGTGAATTGTGTAGCCTTTGCAATTCTTGAATTATTGAGGAATGAGTTATTGGTATCCGTTGAAATTCGAAAATGGCCAATTGTTACTAAATTATTTCAGAGAAATTTGTTACTCTATGTTACTGTTTAGTAAATGATTAGTTGTGGAATTGCCTCAATTTCTCAAAGTTGGGTGAGTTATGTAGCCTTTGTGAGTAATTGGTATCTCTAGAAATTGACAATTTGCCAATTGTTAGTGAACAGATTTAGAAATATCTGTTGTGTAATTTGATTTCACTTTGATGATCTGCACAATTGTTATTGAATAGTTTTAGGAATATCTATTGCTCTGTGGCAATTCACTACTGCTTTGTGAATTTTCTTGCCTTTACAACTCATGAATTATTGAGGAATTAGTAATTTAGTATCCCTGGATATAGGTAATTGTTACTGAATGATTTTAGAAATATCTGTTGCTATATGGCAATTCAATACAGTTTTTTTTTTTGAATGATGGTTTTTTGGATTGCCTCAATTTCTCAAAGTTGGGCGAATTTTCTAGCTATTGTAACTCATGAATTATTGAGGAATGAGTAATAATTTGTATCCCTAGAAATTGGTGATGTTACTGAATAATTTCAGAAATATTTGTTGCTCTATGGCAGTTCATTACTCTTTTTTGGAATGATAGTTTTGGAGAAGAGGAACATTAATTTTTCGGAATGATACTTTTATGTATAACCAGGACATGAAAAAGTAAAACACAGTACACATTAACATTAAACTTTGAAAAGGAATTGTATTACAATAATCATCAAGAATATGTCACTTACAAAAAACAACTGACCATTCTGGTGAAGAACCGATTACGGAAACTGATACGGAAAAAACAGCCTAAATTTAACATATGAGAGAGAGAGAGAGAGTGAGAGAGAGAGAGAGAGATGTTCTTACACTGAACGACGACGGAATCAGTAGCAGGGACTGGCGATGGCCACGGAACCGAAGCAGGGACTGGCGACGGGGACAACGACGGAACCGGAGGAGGGACAGCGACGGTGAGGGACGTCGGAGCCTCGGAGGTGAGGCAGTCGCCGCAGTCCGCAGTTCTCACTTCTCTCCCTCTCTCTCTCTCTCCCACACACAAATCACAGACTGAACAGACGAGGCAGTGGGGCTAGGGATGGTAATGGGGCGGGTTTTCCGGGTTACCCGCCCAGTCCCGTCCCTAATAGGTAGGGTATGGGGGAGTTTAATAGGGTTAGAGGCGGATACGGGGAAGTTTTCAAAACCCGAGTCAGGGACGGGTTGGGGTCGGGGTAGGGTCAAAAAACCCGAACCCGCCCCGAATATACTTGTATTTATATTTTTATCCCTCAATAGTTATGTGTATTACCATTTAAAAAAAAAAGGGTTAATTACACTTATACCCCCTGTACTTTGAGTCAGTTTCACTTAGACCCCCTGTAGTTCAAAAAGTGACACTAACACCCCTTATACTTTGATTTAAAGTGTCACCGTGAGAAAACGTTAATATTTCCCCTAAATGACCATCCTACCCTTGTTATATTCCCTAAAAACTGAAAAAATTATGTCAAAATTAAAGCATCTTCACATGAGATTTCACCAAATTCTTCCAAAATTAATTCACACTGATCATGAGATTCCACCAAGCATCTTCATTATGTGGTCTCACTCTCTTTCTCAACAATTCCAACTTCTTCCACATACATATACACACCCGCAATATACATATATATATATATATATATGTTTGTGTGTGTATATGAGTATATATGAGTTCTTCCACATATATTTCTACTATTATTTCCCTCCTTTTTGGTATCATCTTCTCTCACCTTGTCTAAAAATCAAAAACCTCAACTTCAAAGCATTTAGTGAGAGAAATAGTAGAAATTGGTAGAAATCAAAAACCTGAACTTCAAAATCAAAGACCACAAGTTTTTTTTAGAGAGGAAATAGTAGAAATTAGAGAGAGAAAAGTTGAATTTTTGAAGCAAACCAATTGAATTGGGTACCAAGCAAAGCAATTGGTCCTTGCTAGAATATCACCCTTGTCTTTCTCTCTCTACTCTCTTTTACCTCTGCTTTTTGAGCAGGAAGAGCCGGAGCCGCCGCCGCCGTGAGGAGGACGAGAGTTCCAACACAATATGATATTCTATTTCTATATCTCATGATCAATTTCTTGATCGAACTAAAAGAATGAGAAATCTCTTTGATTTTTTGGTGGAATTTAGTTTCCGAAGGGAAATTTTGACTTTGGTTGTAATTATGTGATCTGGGTCTTGGAGATCCTCGTTTATTTTCCCGAAAAATTTCTGAGTTGAGCATTCAAACTTTGTTTTTTCAGGTAGATTTCGGAAGAGGGTTTTGTAGGATATTGAAGGTGGGTATTGGAAACTTTGATTTTTGAGAGAGAAATGGAAATTGGGAGGTGCATATTGGAGATTTTGAACTGTTAGGAAGTGGGTTGCACAACTTGTACATTGGGAATTTTGTGTACAAATTGTTGGATTTATTTATTTTTTGTTTGCTGGTTTCTGTTTGGGGGCTTAATCGATTTTGGGTCCAACAAAAATTCATTTTGGAATGAATCTGTTTGTGCCAAATTGGGGTTTTGGTTTCAAAGGTATTAATTTAGGTGTTCTTTTCTTGTTTTAAATATTTATTGGAGATGGATATGTTTGCTAATGTTTCATTGGAAGCAATTAGATTGATGATTGAGAGAGAGAAAGAGAGAGAGAGAGACGTATTGGGTCTTCTTCCTCATGTAGAAGAGAGTGACGAGGAAGACTGAGGTTGGACATTGTTGATCTGTGAAGTGGAGAGAGAGAGAGAGAGAGAGAGAGAGAGGAGGAGGAGGAGGAGGAGAACCAAATCAGTATTTGCAGGGCATTTTGGTCTTTTACACGTCATATTTGACGGAAAATTTCTAGCACAAGCCAGCTAGTGTTAAATTTGACAGAATTTATGACTTTGACACTTTAAATCAAAGTATAGGGGGTGTTAGTGTCACTTTTTGAACTACAAGGGGTCTAAGTGAAACTGACCCAAAGTACAGGGGGTGTAAGTGTAATTAACCCAAAAAAAAACTGCACTATTGGGAACTAATTGGGTAAGTTAAAAAAAAACTACACTATTAGGAAAAAAAAATGCATTAAAAAAATTGTTTTTTTGCAATTTGTGTACCAAAAAACAAAAAACAAAAATCATAATCGGGGCGGGCCGGGGTCGGGGACCCTGGGGGTGGGGCGGGGGCGGGTAGAGGTACTATGCGGGGCGGGGCGGGGCGGGGCGGGGCGGGGGAGGGTTTACTGAAGCAGGGCGGGGTGGGGGCGGGGTATGGAGACCCCGTCCCATACCCGCCCCGTTGCCATCCCTAAGTGGGGCGGCAAAGGCTTCACTGAATTACTTTGCAACTTGTCAGTGAGTATTATTAGTATTACATATGAGGAGCTAATTTTTGATCCAAGGGTTAAGAATTAGAAATGAAACAATCCAATGGTTAGAAACTTAGAAACTTAAAATGCACATTTATATATAACTATTAAATTAATATAAACTATATAATATATATATATATACTAGTACGAATCTGTGCCCGCGAACACGGCGAAAAAAATTTGTTTACTAAATCTTTCAAAGTAGAAAATGATAGTGATTGCCATTGCAAAAAAAAACATGTTTTTAAGGCTGTAAGAGTGGTGGTATTCTGACAGCACCAGCAACTTAATGGGGGAAGAAAAAAAAAAAACAATGGTTCCCCTAAACCTTGCAGTAAAAATGGAATACAATAGTGATTCATGTAATTAAAATACAGATTATATATTCCAATAAGGCTTCTTTAAATTAGTTAGTAATTGCTCATGCCCGATGGCACTACCCATCAAATAGGATTTGCCTAAACCTCAAATGTGCAATTAAATCTGTTTTTACCAACCAAAATAAAACAATATTAATTATAACTTCTTCTTCTTCTTCTTCTTCTTCTTTTTAAACTATAACCTACATTTACTTAATTTACTTGTACAAAATTTGAACTTTATCAAATACAACTAGAAAGAGCACCTGTCAATCACAAACAGTGAAATAGCCAATTACAAAATTGACTTTTGTTGCGTAATTTAAAGGTACATGGACTGCAACAGTGACTGCACATGAAGTGCATACACTCTAAAGATACATAATACGTAATTTACAAAGTTAGATTACAAAAATGAACAAAAGGGTTCAAATTAGTACGAAGTCCAAAACTTTGAACTAATGGTTCCAAAATAATTAGGCATTCCCTCGAAGTGTTCTACATCACTTCAATTAAAGTGGCATTGCATGACCTGCACAGAAAATAACATTATTTGATGTTAGGTGAAGTCATACAGTAATAGAAGAAAATTGGGTAGGGAAAAATTCAATCGTTTTGAAATACTCAAATCAAAATGGCATCAACATTCAAATCTATATGGCATCATCATCGAACTGGCCATCAGCATATGAAGTTCAACAGTTATAGATGACATCAACATTCTACCATTTGTATTGGTGCCTAAGATTACATTATTTAAACCTCAATGATAGACTCACATTGGCAAGATCCTTATTGCTTGTACCTTTACTTATCCATTGACAGATATGTGAATCACATTCTGACTTAGTACTCTTCCTCTTTTCTCGAGTCCTTTTTCTTTTGAAGAAAATTTAATGAAATATTGTTTCAGCATGAAGAAAATAGCTTGCCTTTCCTTTTTCTTTATTCCTCTACATGTATATCAAACTGAACCCAAGGGAAGAAAATTTGGAAAAAACATAGATGAAAAAAAAAATTGGCCCCATCTTCCTCCAATGCCCAACAACTCCCAGGTCGAAGGCAACAAAATTGTACAGGTATGGGCACATGATTACTTAGTAGATTGTTTGCATCAATTCCTCATATTCTTACTTTTTTTTTTTTTTTTGGGCCTGAACTCCTCTTATTCTTACTTTTTAATTACTAAAAAAATCCAAAAAGAGAAACTATAGAAGAGGCTAGACACTTCCTGTCTTCGGTGAATCCAATTGTTCTTCCTTGCCTTATCACCACTTTGAATTGGAATATTTTTCATTCTCTCCCTTCTTTCTCTTGCTTTATGATCATCGTTATTTACCCATGGCAAATTAAATCTGAAAATGGAAAAATAAATAAACAAATATCAAAATCAGAAACTAAAACAATAAGAAACTAAATAATTTTTTTTTTTTTTTTTTTTTTTGGGGGGGGGGGGGGGGGGGGGGTGGTAGCGGAATCCAAAAAATCTAAGAAATGAAAGAGAAGAGACTAACACGCGTTTTGCCCTTTAAAACAAAGAAAAAAATAACCGAGAGGGAGAGAATACCTTGAAAGAGAGAATTGGTGAAAAAAAAAATAACAGCAAACTGAATAGACAGAAACAAAGAAATTATAGAAGTTCAAATATGCAAATCTGAAAAAGACATAAACATAGAGATTATAACAGTTCAAATATGCAAATACGGGAAACTACATAATAACAGCTGCTTATTTTTTTGGGCTAAAATCTACATAACCAGTTGTTTTCTATGTTACCCAATCAACCACTTATATTATGCCTAAAAATCAGCGACACAAAATGTAATACCCATACCCAGAAAATAGAAGTAACATTTATTTCCATGCATTAATTAGTATAATTAATCGCATGTGATATTTGGGTAAGTTTCAGTTACCCTGATGTGATAAGTGCTTTGATAAGGGCACAGTTGGACAGATGTGAAATGGGACCCACGGGAGGTCCAGATTAGATGAATTGCATTTAGTTGCATTTATGTGATTAAATGAATAATTGTTTAATTGTTTTAATATTTTATTGCTACTTATGATCTTTTATGGTGCCAGTTTGGGTAACCGGGTGAGGACGAATTGGAATATGGTTCATAATTAGTAGGCTAATTAGCAACTTTATAAAATATTTGGGACCACTTTTGGGACCCATACGTGACATAGACATATACCCACTTAGATATTTGGTAGTTAATATAAAGTTTAGGGGGTTTCATAATAGGACTTTAGAAACATATGGGGGTGTAAATAAAAATATGATAAAATTGTCATATATCCTTTGGTATATGTTAGTCGGTTAGTAAAATAATAATAATAAAAACAAAAGAAATCAATACATAAGTTTAAAGTTTCAGAGAGTTAGGTTCAGCGGAGGAGAAAAAAAGAAATAAAGGGTTTTGCGTCATTTTATCGCCGTAGCTTCACCGTGTGACCTCTATTTCGCGAACCGAAGCCATATTCGGACTCGTGAAGGTGAGAGGGTTATTTCTATGTCTTTCTTTTTCAATTTTGATAACTTTTTTCCACGACCCATTTTAAGGGGTGATACATATATGTGATATATATATATAGGAATATCATTGGGAGTATCTAGAGCTAATATTGCGAAGGAGTTTGGGATTTCTAGGCTTATTTGGGACTTATTTGTGAGGTGAGTGTCCTAATCCCAAAATTGAATATTTGATGTTATTTATTTATTAGTGAATGTTTAAATTGCTTAATTATGATTAAGTAGAAAAGCATGTGATTAATTATTATTTAACATGTCTAAAAAAATGTTGAATTGCCATGTTGACATGTTGAGTTGCTTATGTGCTTATTTGGGTGTCAATTGATAATCATCATTATTTAGCCCGTATATAAGGGACGCCCATTCCTCAGAGAAAAGGGGGATGATGATGAAGTCCTCAGAGAAAAGGGGACGGTGGTGACGACCACAACGAATTGACTTTGGTCACCTGAGAGTGTGTGATATCGCTTTTATAGCGACGATAAAGTGAGAAAGGCCCAGAATCAGGGGTCCAATTCGATGGTGATTGATTACTTGACACGCCTGCGACTATATATTGATGTGAATATTTAATTGGTGTTATAAATCATTAAATATTCCAATTGCATGATTAGCACCACGTACTCACTAAGCGAAAGCTTATTCAATTTTCATGGCTAATGACCACGCAGGTTCGAACGAATATCACAGTGAGAAGCGCTGAACTGTGGGGGTTCTGGATAGCTCGAGATTAATAGTTTTTGTTTAATATGTTCATATGTAAATAAGTTTAAATGAGTAGTTACATTCCTAGTGCTTGAATTTTGGAAATAAGTTTATGTTTTAGTTTTTATTAAATCCTTGTAATCTGAATTGTGGATTGAAGTTTTAAAAGTATTTTGCAAGTGTTTTGGTGATATTTTGGTATTTCAATTCTTGTTTAACAGGGGGAAATGATGCTGTAATAGGGGGAACTCTGTCCAAGTACCATTCGATGGTTTTAAAACTTTATTTATTTTTTTTTTATTTCGTTCAAATAAGGAATATTTTACCTCTAGTATTTCACTTTAAAAATGTTATTTTTGGAACGTTAAAAAAAAAGATTGTTTGGTTTGTTGGCTTGTTACACGTGTCCTAACCCGCGGGGCGGGTTGGGGTGTGACACAAAAAGATAATATACAAAGACGAAAATACCTTCTGAATCACATGCATAAATTGGTGGCATTTAAATCTAAGAACATACTAACCTCCCCTTTTCACAGCTATACTCCCAAATTCAGGTGGTAACCGTGGTATCACTGACACACATGTTGGGAGGCAAATTTGTGATACAACATTGGGAATCATAGCATTATTCAATAAAAATTCAGCACTCTAAATCTAAGAGTTTCATTATTCCTTTGAATAGCAAGTCGTACAAATGTGCGTGTGAGTAAAGAGATTAAGACTCGAAAAAACAAAACGAAAGAAAGAACTGAAATGCCAGTAAAATTTGGCTCAAAGAAATCTTGTGGTCCAAATTTACCTTGCTTTGAAGTATTGTGATTAATCTGATGCAAATTTCTTTTCAAACTAACAAACACATGTGACCGTGAGCCCATTTGATTTTCATTGGAGGATGTTGAAGTGGTCCGTCCTTAGAACCCTTCTCTAAGTTATTTTAACTATTCATTTTTAGCTTGAATAATCTAAACGTAGTCCCTAATTTAGCTAACCATGAACTATAATTTTTAAAATTTAAAGGGTTAAGTACACTTACACCCCTGTACTTTGGGTCAGTTTCACTTTGACCCCCTGTAGTTCAAAAAGTGACACTAACACCCCCTATACTTTAATGTAAAGTGTCACCGTCAGAAATTCCGTTAAAGTTAACGAAAAAGTGACACTTACACCCTCTGTACTTGTACAAGACCAAAATGCCCTATAATTCTCTCCTTCTTCAGCACAGGAATTCTCCAGCAAGGCCCCAAGCAATGAAATCAAAACCAAAAGCAAAAATCAAAACCCCAAATCAAAACCCAATCCAGCCACCACCAGAAAAGAAGAAGAAAGAGAGGTCGTTGACTTCGGCCATCACCACCAGCGACCATTTCTGACCACCTTCAAATCTGTGAACATGCGAGAGGTAGAGAAGAGGGTTTGAGAGATTGATATAGAGAGAGATGCTAAATTCTGGGGCTGGTTTTTGTGCAGAATGTATAGAGGGTGTTCTTGATTTTGGTATGTATGTTGGGTTGATCAATTTTTTTTGGGTTCATCAAGATTTTCAAGTTGTTTGATGTTTTGGTATGTTTTGGGTTGTATTTAAAAATTCGATCAACCCAACATACATACCAAAATCAAGAACACCCTCTATACATTCTACACAAAAACCAGTCCCAGAATTTAGCTTCTCTCTCTATCTCAATCTCTCAAACCCTCTTCTCTACCTCTCGCATGTTCACAGATTTGAAGGTGGTTAGAAATGGTCGCTGGTGGTGATGGCCGAAGTCAACGACCTCTCTTTCTTCTTCTTTTCTTGTGGTGGCCGGATTGGGTTTTGATTTGGGGTTTTGATTTTTATTTTTGGTTTTGATTTCATTGCTTGGGGCCTTGCTGGAAAATTCCTATGCTGAAGAAGGAGAGAATTTTAGGGCATTTTGGTCTTTTACAAGTACAGGGGGTGTAAGTGTCACTTTTCTGTTAACTTTAACAGAATTTCTGATGGTGACACTTTACATTAAAGTATAGGGGGTGTTAGTGTCACTTTTTGAACTACAGGGGGTCAAAGTGAAACTGACCCAAAGTATAGGGGGTGTAAGTGTAATTAATACAAATTTAAATCATGGCACAAACACTCAGATTTGATATCAGACTGTCTTTACGCAAATCAAATATGTTTTAGTGATTTTGGAACTTTAAAAAGTGACCTATACAGTTTCTGTACAAATAACACCCAACATGTAAAATCTTAACGAACTAAGTGTTTAGGCAAATCATAACATGGTCCTTATCAACTATGATAAACAAGTTATTCAAAACTATGGAAATCAAATAAGGGCAAAAAGTCCAGCCCTGAACTGAAATAAACAGCAATTTCAACTATTTGTTCTACCCTAAACTGAAATGAAAATCCTTGCAATGGAATCAAATATGCAACTTTGCAGCAGAAAGGTCAAAACATGAGACAAAAGAATGCACTATAGACTGGGATTTACTCAATTTTTCAAAGTCTATTGGCTATCAAAAGCTCAATCTCTGACCTGCAAGCATCTGAAACATAAAAACTCAAAAGAAGAAGTACCTTTTCAACTCACAACTAATATAGTTGATCACCATCCTCACCAAATATGATTCATTAGATTTGTTTAAAATATAAAATCAATGTTCACCTGCTTCTTTTTCCTACGCGTCCAAGCATTACCAAAAATACAATTATCACCACAGTTTTATTTTTTAAATTTTTTTTATAGTCATGCATGTGTGTGTGTGTGTGAGAGAGAGAGAGAAAGAGAGAGAGAGAGAGAGAGAGAGAGAGAGAGAGAGAGAGAGAGAGAGAGAGTAAATAATCAAAAAGTCAGAAAAGAAACTCACCCTTGCAAGTGAATAAATAATCAAAAAGTTAAAAAAGACGCTCACCCTTGCATATGCAAACTCAAGTGAGGGGAGTGGGAAAAAAGTCGCCTCACTGTTATTAAACCTGAGAATGAGAGAGATCTAAATTCAAATCACAACCCATACTCAAAAACACACACACACACACACACACACACACACACACACACACACACACACACACTGGCAGTTTATTAAATAGAAATAGAAAGGATAGCTAGCAAAGCATAAATAGAATCAAACCAACTTCAATACAACACATCGATATAAAATAAAATAAAAATCACTTTCATTGTTTCAAAATTACACACGGACCACACTGTTAGCATGTCATAATTCGACATCTACTACAACCCAATTCATCTAAGTAGAGAAAAGTGATGCCATGGATAGTAAAGACTAAATAAGCACATCAACCCTAAGCAAACTTATGTGGTATATATACACAGCCCGCAATTTAATCCCTGACCTGAAGTCACAAATATGCAAAGCGGGAGCGGATGCGGAGTCACATGTGGTTCTTCAATTTTCTTCTTTCCTTTTCACAGTAGGTGGTAATTCCCTTGCACTCCACCTTCACCCAAACTGAGAAAATAGTAAAAATGAGTTTAGCTGTTTGCCGCACAAAAAAAAATTAATAAAAAAATAAGCATTGTCCAATAACAAAGTAAAATCGCATTATCTGATATCAATTGTAAAATCGCATTATCTGATAACAAAGTAAAACCGCTTCTATTGTCGGTTTCTATCGGTGATCAATTGTCAGATATAGTCATAATCTTCAGGCCAATTAAAATCACATCCATATTCCATTAGAATTTAGAGCTCAAAAATAAATTTGAGATTATTGACTCACCTTTTCGTCACCAAATACTCGATCTCCCCAACGCTATCACCTACACCATCTCTCTCTCTCTTGATACTTATTTCGAAGGGTGGTGTAGAAGCATTTTATGAGCTATCTGATTGGTAGTTGCTTTCTCACTGGTAATCATCAAATAGCGTAACAACTTCTGTCATAATTCTCAATCTGTGTGATATATCTTAATCGTGGTTGTGGATGAGATTGTGCCATGTTTACTTAGATTTCTTAGTGAGCGTGCTCTATTCCTACAAATTGTTTTCTATTTACAAAAGTACTAAAGAAGGGCTTTGCTCATATATTTTAGTTTGATAAATCCTAGCAACAGTCTGATTATTGCCCTGCTCAGTCTTTTTTTAACAATACGTGCACCTGTATATGCTAAAAAAGAAGAAGGGAAATTATCAGTTTTATAGATTGGAGATGGTCATGTTCCGCTCTTCAAATCATTATATTTCCTTTTACATTCCAATCATTATTTCAAAAGGAGTTTTGAAATCATGGCCTTTTAGGGGATGAGTATGTTTTTGACATTTTATTTGAATAAGATTTCACTTTTCAAATCTCAAATTTTGAAAATATTATTGCAGAAAGGGGTATTGAAACCGGAATTACATGATGACAAATCTAAGCAAAAGGCTAGGAAACAGTTTCAAGTGAAGAAATTCACCAACAATAGGAGATGATTAGTCCAATGGAAGGGGTAGTGTCTTCGTCTTTGTATATTAAATTTGTTATTCCTACTATCTTATAATAGACAATCTGCATAAACAATATTAACTGGTAACAAAAGGAAACAATAATTGCAAACAAAAAACAGAATTAAACTCACTGTTACAGAATATAGAAACAATAATTTGAGACAGAATCCGAGCCCAGTGAACTGTTTTCTTAAGATGAATTTGCTCCCTCTCGGTGCACAAGGTTGATGAGCAATCGTCTCCCAAGATAGAACGGATTTTCAATTCTGCAGAAGTTGCACTTCAATCTCCAGAATACAGCGAA